>PVJC01007273.1:0-52004 GCA_004026665.1 Murina feae | reverse complement strand
GATGCGGCTGGGGGCAGGTCCCCAGTGATGACACACACACATACACACACACACACACAAAAGGCGCCTGGCAGACTGGGGCCATCATAGGACATCCACTGAGGGGTCCCAGACTGTGAGAGGGCACAGGTCGGGCTGAGGGACTCCCTCCACCCCGAGTGCACAAATTTTTGTGCACCGGGCCCCTAGTATATATATAAAAGGCTAATAGGTAAAGTGTCCCCTCGGGAATTCAACTGGGAGAATGGAAGTTTGATTGCTATGATGTGCACTGACCACCAGGGGTGGCGCGGAACATGGCTGGTGACAGTGAGGGAAGGAGGAGGCAGGGATAGGGGGAACCTGATCAGCCCTGATCACCGGACAGGCCTAGGAACCCTACCCATGCATGAATTTCATGCCCCAGGCCTCTAGTTTTATAATATAATTAGAGGCCTGATGCACAAAATTCGTGTAAGAGTAGGCCTTCCTTTCCCTGGCTGTCAGCACTGACTTCCCTTTGGCACCCAGGACCTGGGCTTCCCTCTGGCCACCGGCAGGTATCCGGGACCCGGGCTTCCCTCGAAGACCTGGCTTTGTCCTGAAGGTTGTCTCATCTAATTAGCATATTACACTTTTATTATTATAGACCATAGGCCCAGTGCACAAAAATTTGTGCACTCGGGAGACAGGGGGGTCGCTTAGCCCGGCCTGTGCCCTCTAGCAGTCTAAACCCCTCGGGGGATGTCCACCTGCTGGCATGCCTGGCCAGCCTGGGTGAGGGTCTGAGGGCTGTTTCCAGGCTGCCCACAGCCCTTTCAGGGTTCGGGTCCCCACTGAGTGCCTGGCTGGAAGCAGGTATCTGGTATCTATTTAACTTCTATAATTGAAATTTTGTTGCCTTGGTCCCCCACTAGAAGCCTGGGTCCCAGCCCGGCAGGTATCTGGGGTTTGTTTATCTTCTATAATTGAAACTTTGTAGCCTTGAGTAGAGCTCAGGGCCCGCAGGGCTTCCTCCATTGCCTGGGCAACTCCAGCTCCATGGCTGCTGCCATCTTAGTTGAATTAATTTGCATATTTGCTCCTGATTGGTTGGTGGGTGTGGCTTGTGAGCATGGCTTGTGGGTGTAACAGAGTGATGGTTAATTTGCATATGCTCTTTTATTAAATTAGATGCTGCTATGAACATTTGCATCCAAGTTTTTTTGTGTGGATATGAGTGTTTATTTCTCTTAGGTAGGTACCCTGGAATAGAATTGCTGGGTTATATGGTGACTCTATGTTTAACCATCTGAGGACTTGCCAGACTGTTTTCCATAGCGGCTGCACTAGTTTACATTCCCACCTGCCATGTTTGGAGTTCCAATTTCTCTACATCCTTGCCAACACTTACTATCCATCTGATTGTATTCATCTTACTGGATGTGAAATGGTACTTCATTGTGGTTTTTAATTTGCATTGCCCTGATGGCTAATAATGCTGAGTATCTCTTCTTATGCTTATTGGCCATTCCTATGTCTCCTATTCAGATTCTTTGCCCATTTTAAAATTGCATTATATTATTTTTCTTTTTATTATTGGCTTGTAAGGGTTCCATGTATATATTCTAGATTCAAGTTCCTGATATGTGATTTGCAGATATTTTCTCTCATTCTGTAGGTTGTCGTCACTTTCTTCCCAGTGTCCTTTGAAGCACAAAAGTTTTTAATCTTGATTAACTCCAACTTATCTGTTTCTTTTTTTGATTGTTATTTTTGGGTCATATAGAAACCATTGGCTAGCCCAAGGTTAGGAAGATTTGTGCCTATGTTTTCTTCTTAGACTTTTATGGTTTTATTGCTCACACTGAGGTACTTGATCCATTTTGAGTTGATTTCTGTATATGATGTGAGATGGGGTTTCTGTCCGATTGAGTCAAATGGAGGTCCCACCCACCGCTCACCCGGTTGGCAAGTGGCACTTTGCTCCTTGAATTTAGGTCTCAGCTTGGACATGCTCTCCTGAGAGAGGCCTCTCCTGATATCTGAGTAGCCACCTTCACTGCAGTCAGCTTCTGTCACTGCACTCCATTGCTGGGACCATCAGAAATGGTCGTGTGTGTGTGTGTGTGTGTGTGTGTGTGTGTGTGTGTGTGACACTCCTCATGCAAGCTTCGTGAAGACAGACCGTCTGGCTCCCTGTAGTAATGTCCAACACCTAGTGCAGGGCCTGGCACTCAGCTGCTGCTTGGTCTATATCTGTTGAGAGTCAAAAACTTTTTGTTGAAGGAGCTGCCTTCCTAGTGGATTTTACTGAAACGTTCTCAATGTTTCTGGGCTGAGGTTGGAAGGGATTTTGCAGGAATGTCACAGACAGGGGTCACTCACCTCGTGCCCTGATGATCCTGTTGCTTCACAAGACAGCCCCTCCTGTCCTCGGGCAACTCTGGTTGGAATGTTCTTCCTGACATTGTGCGAAGACCCGCTTTCCTTCAATTTTCACTTATTATCCACTGCCTTCCTTTGGGTACAACTGGAGTTGAACCTCCCATATCAATAGTCCTTTAAATATTTGAAACCAGCTGTCCTGTGTCTTCTGAATGCTCCTTGGGGCTCGGCACCTCTAATTCTTTCAGCTGTTCCTCCTGGAGCCCAGAAGGGCTGGACTCTGACCTCCCAGTCACTGATATGGGCCCCGTGGAGCTGGGGACGGTCACAGGCTGCCAAAGCAAAGAGGCACGGCTACAGCCCAGAGCTAATGAACCCCAGTCTCCGTTTTCTTCTCCCCATTTGAGCTGGTGAATTCCAAAACTAGAGGAAGAGCTTTGAGCAAAAGCACTGACTACAAACTCCATAACTTGAAGGCAGAGCTGATTCATGCGTGCGTGTGTGTGTGTGTGTGTGTGTGTATTTCTATTGATCTCAGAGAGGAAGGGAGAGGGAGAGAGAGATAGAAACAACAATGATGAAAGAGAATCATTGATCAGCTACCTCCTGCACACCCCCTGGGGGATGGAGCCTGCAATTTGGGCATGTGCCCTGACAGGGAATCAAACTGTGACCTCCTGGTTCATAGGTGGACACTCAACTACTGAGCCATACTAGCCAGGCCAGAGCTAACTCTTAATAATACAAATTGCACTATAATATTGCTTTATATTTAAGGAGTAATTTTTTTCTCAGCTTGTCCAGTGATCTTTTTGGTATTGGTCCACTTTTGTGGTTTTCAACCTGTAACAACCAGTACACTCACCTGGGGAACTCTGAAAACCACTAGTGCCCACCCCACCTGATTTAAATGGTATGGGTTGGGCGCTGGGCAGTAGTGTTTTAAAGCATTCCAGGTAATTGTGTCTGGAGACAGCGTTTCAGAGCTTGGCTTTAGGAGCTCCCCCAGAATGTTGGCTGTTACCAGAATATCTAAGAGCTGGCATTAGCCAGAGGACAGGCCAAGAGGACACATTGTTTTATAAGATGGAATCTTGTTTTCAATTGCGAAAGCCATACATGTTCAAAAGAAATAATATAGAAATGTATGAAATATAAGGTGAAACTATTGTATATTTCCTTATCTTAACCCAAATAACCACTATGATCAGTTTGTTGTGTTTTTCCCTAGATTTTTATAATGTACACGTATATGAGCATACACAAACCCTCATACACATACCTCACCCCAAATAAATCTAAAGTCATACTATATACATGCTGTTTTGTAATCTGTTTTTGTTATTTTTCTTTCTATCCTGTGGACATTTCCCCATAATGACAAGAAAGATCCATCTTATCTTTAACAGATGTATGAATCATGATTCTACTATTTTTAAAATCAAAAGATATTCAGTATTTCTTACTTTTTTTTGCAGTTACAAACAGTGCAGCAATGAACATCTTTATATACATAAACGCACGCAACACACACATATGCACACACACATGTTGTGTGAATGAATTCTTAGAGATGAAATTGCTGAAAGGGAGTGCAAGTTTGGGTTCATGATAACCAAAATGCCCTGTACAGAAGGACTGTTTCGGTCTACCCTGTGCAGCAAAATGCCTAATGACAGCTATTTACCTTGAGTCAGAGCTGAGCTTTGCTGAGCACAGCACAGAGGAAGGTGCGAATGTGGCCACTGGTGAGGAGGAAACGGTGGGGTCATTTCCCCTGCAGGCTGTGTGTGGAGGAGGCACTGGCCTCTGGCCCTGCCTGGCTGATGTGTTTCCCAGGAAGAGGAAACCTGGCTGTGTGTGTTAACCTTTGCCTTGCCCTCCAGGGTGTGACGGAGTGAGGCACGTTCACAGGATGTGTACGTCCAGGTCAGCGGACTTGGGTCAGTCATTGATTTGGGAGTGTGTGGGCCAACAGCCCTCCTTTCCAACCCTTTCCTAGATCCACTGGGTTACATCCAAGCCCGTGGAAGCCCAGGCGCATGATCCTTTTTATGGTTCAGGAGAGGATACATCGAAGGTTTCTAGGACTCTAGCTCCTGAATGTCAATGCACATGGAGAGGCGAGCCTCCTGCCCCTAGCCCAGCGCACTGCCACCCTCCATGGGCTCCTAGGCATTCCCCATGATGTCCACTGCCCATTGCTGGGATTGCCATTGGAGCAACTGCTGGTTCAAGGTAGTCAGACCCGTTTTCTCTGATAAATTGGCTTGTGGTCAAAGGGTGGAGGCAGGGTTGGAGGGAGAAAGGTTCAAAAGTTCAGCCGTGTCTTCAGGTACCGTGCTCAGAGCTCTGGAATCTCCAAAGTGGGTTTCTCTCTAGAGTCAGAGCTACTTGGTGACTCCAGAAACTTCTGGGGGAGAGGCTAAGGTTCTAAGAGTGCAAGACCATGCCAGGCGCTCAGAAGGAGAGGATGGGAAAAGGTCACTGTGATTGAGCAGCTGCAGTGTCTGTGTTCTCACTGACCTTCACAGTGGGGCAGGCATTTCCACCCCTGTTTTATGGATGGGGATGAAGGCTCAGAGAGGCTCACAACTTTTCTTGTAGCTCGTCTGATTGATTTTAAACCATGCAAATGAAAGTCCTGGTTCCCACTCAGGGTTCCTTACCCGCCCACCGTGTGGGTGGCCTCGGTCCTGACTAGTCACCCACACATGAATCAACAGTTGACAGAGCAGCTGGAGTGAACCACGAGGGCAAACTTTTGGGCCTGGGACTCTACCTTGCTCCGTTGCAGCTGTTGAAGAAGAGGAAATGGTCAGGCTATGGAGCGAACGCCACCTTTGAACCTGAGCTCCAGCACATGCCACCAATCCGTTATCTCCCTAGGTCTCTTTATTTATTAACTGGAGATGATAACAGGACTTTCGTCCTAGAATCATGGTAAGGGCTTAATGAGGTCATCTGAATAGAGTGCTTAGCAATACCTGGAACACTGTAAGTGCTCAATTAATGGGCTTGGCTATTACTGTTATTCCTAATGAAACCAATAGTTTGTGCATATTAGAAAACAGTTTGGAAACAGTGACTCTGCCTGCTTTTTCTCTCTTGGTTCTGGTGACTGGAAGGACAGGGCTTTGACAGCTGGATCTTCTCTGACTGTCCACCTAAGGTTTGGAAATCCTGGGAGCTCCGACTTCATACACTCGTTTCCCCTCCAGGAAACATGAAAAAAAGAAAGAAAAATAAGAAGAAGTAAACACCTCTGACTCTGAGGGGCCTGCCACAGGTCACCAGTCCTTTCGGAGGGGTGCTCCTGAGGGGGCCATTGTTTTCCCTGCCCGACAACAGAGTTATTTTTGCTCTTCTGCTTTCCCAGGCCAGCTTGTTATTAGTTGTAGGTCCACCGCCTCCATGTATGTCTGTTTCCCATTTCCTGCTCTTTTTCTACTCCGATTCCTGACCTGTGGCCAACAAAAAGAAGCCGGCTCACCGTCTCCCTCTTCCTGGGTGTCTAAATAGCTAATGTGCATTGGGCACTGACCACTGTGCCAGGCCCTGTGCTGAGCATCTGTGTGCATCGTCACATTTAAAGAGAAGCTCCCGTTGTGACCACACTGCAGCTAAGGAAACCCTGACTCAGAGAGCCTAAGACACTTGCCCAAGCTCACACAGCTAGGAAGTGTTGGACTGAAATTTCAACCCATTAGATGCTTTTATTTTTATTTTTTTTAATTTATTTTTTAAAAATATTTTTTATTGATTTCAGACAGGGAGAGGAAGAGAGAGATAGAAACATCAATGAGAATCATTAGTTGGCTGCCTCTTGCACGTTCCCTACTGGTTGGGGATCAAGCCCACAACCCAGGCATGTGCCCTTGACCAGATTCTAACTCAGGACCCTTGAGTCCACAGGCCAAATCTCTATCCACTGAGCCAAGCCAACTAGGGCCCATTAGACGCTTTTAAAGCCTTCTTCCTCCTGTGTGATGCCAATAATACCTTTGGTCCTTCCTGAGCTTCACCTTTTGGCACCCCATGGCTCCGACTTGATTCGTCAGTATGAGTCTGGCTGCCCCAGCTGAGCTGTAAGGGCCTGGAGGCTGTGGACGTTGCCTGTCTTTAGCTTGGCACCAGATAAGCACTCACTCGGCATTTGCTGTTGCTTTGTCCCTTCACTTATTATTTTTTAAATGTCTTTATTGATTTCAGAGAGAGGAAGATAGAGGGAGAGAGATAGAAACATCAGTGATGAGAGAGACTCATCGATCGCTGCCTCCTGCATGCCCCCAGCTGGGAATTGAGCTTGCAACCTGGGCATGTGCCCTGACAGGGAATTGAACTGTAACCTTCAGGTTCAAGGGTTGACATGCAACCACTGAGCCGCACCAGCTGGGCGTTTCCTTCACTTATTTAGTGGACGTGAAGTGAGCAACTCTTAGGTGGAAAGTGTGATTTGCTATGATTGTGCCATGATCTGCCTTCAGGGAGCTTCCATTCCAGCGGGGAGATAGACAGGGTTGGCTCACTCAGTCCTTACCACAGCCCCAAGTGAGGTAACTACTATTAATCACCATACTGTAGAGTAATAAATGCAGGCACTAGTGATATGGAACTTTATCCTTCAACCCTCTTGCCTACCCCCTGCCCTCCAAATTAAATAAACAGTCGAGGATAGTGATTCATGCCAACAGAGGCTGGCACTGAGTGGGATGGGTACCCATGGCTCTCTCGCAAAGGTATATGATGTTGTATAGGAGCCTGATGGCTATCCCCTCCTCTGTGTACCTATAAAAAGCCTCTTTTCCCAGAGGAGAGCCAAATGGTCTGCAGCTGCAGCACCTGTTTGAGAAGTGACTGCTGGACTGGAGGTTCTGGGAGGAACATTCTGCCGGCACACACCCGCCCCTCCCAGAGCTCATCTCGGGTTCACTTACACTGTGACTGTTCCATAAACATCAAGTCCAGATAGGACATGGTGAGGGTGATCTGAGGACTGAAAGGGTCTGCCACCTGGTCATTAACCCGTTGCCAACCTGTGCAGGTGCATGCTGGGGTGGAGCCTGCCCTCCAAGTCCAGGCTTTTAAGTGGGGGCTATTCCCCAAGTCAATAGCCCTACTCCTAGCCACCTGATCCTACCCAGAGGTGGTGTGAGCAGGTGAAGCAAGACTGTCACTAAGCTAACATTTGGCTTGGGGCCAGGGCCAGCCAGCTGGGATCCCGGGGAAAGAAGGCCTTCCTCAGTAAACGGAGCACAGCGGCCACAAAAATACATCATTTCCTCCACAGTTCCCACCTCCTGTCCCTAACTGCACTTTCCCTCAGTAAAGTTGGACATCAGTACTTGCCGGCACTTTCTGATTAAGCACAGGCTGGTCCGAGGCCCTTCTCGGACTGGTTGGGCCATAACTATGTTGTTAATTGGTCGCAGCCCCGGTCTGATCACGGACATCCCTCCGCAGGGACTGGGCCCGGCTTCGTTCTCTGCACGCTGGAGTTGAGGGGCAGGTCTGATTTGCATCAAGGCTGCTTTCTCGTCGAAAGGAGCAAGACTTGGAGGCCGTGGAAGTCTCGGAAGCCTCAGACATTTCTGGGCTTAATGAGCTGAACAGATGGAAGGCAGCCCAAGCTGGCCTGGGAGTGGGTGGGCTGGTGGGACCTCTGGTGGGAGTTTCCATCTCTGTCTGCGGTGGAGATACTGAGGCTGAGCATGGCAGGAGGACACGAGACTCTGGGGCTTCCTCTCCAGGGAAGTGGGATGCAGTTGCTAGTCTACGGCGAGGCTTCCTAGACGCCTGCCATCTGCCTAGATGGCCAGAGACAGGGGGAAATAGAATCCACGGGTTTTTTAAAATCCAGAAGGAAGGGAAACTCCATCCGGGAAACATAACCCCAAAGTGTGTGGAAGCAGGATGTTTAATTGCAAACCTTTCTGGAGACACAGCTGCTAGGTAATGTTATCTTGGTCGTTCCTGTGACCAGAGAAGTTTATCTGGGCCCCAGTAAACAGAGCTGGCTTTCTCAGATGACCTCTGCCCTGTCCCCTTCCCCCATCCACCTGCTCTTTCTCTATAGTTTATCCCTAAGGTTTCCCGTCCGGTAGCACCAGTTCAGGGAGGCTTGAGAAACTGGTGAGGGGGTCGGGTGGGGTGAGTGTGGGTTGTTTTATCCATGGGTCACCTGGAAGGACAATCTAGGATGTTCAAGGTTTGGAAGAAAGCAGAGGTGCCTCCTGCTCACCTGAGAGAAAGGGTCCTGGAGACTGGCCTCAGCATTTAGATTGTCCAGGAGGGTGGGCTCCGGGGCCTTTGGCAAATCCCAGAGGTTTGGGAGAACCTGAGAGCATGGGTTCATTTCCCATCACCACACGGGAGGTACCCTCATGCCCTGAGGAAGTACAAGATGTTAGCAGAAGCAATTCTTTTTTTTTTTAATTATTGAATTTTTGGGGGTGACATGGGTTAATAAAATTCCATGGGTTTCAAGTGTACGATTCTATAACACATAGTCTGTGTACTGTATTCTGTGTTCACCATCCAAAGTCAAATTTCCTACCATCACCATTTATCCCCCCTTCACCCTATTCCACCCCCAATGTCACCCCCCTTTAGCAGGGGCAAGTCTTTGCCCAATAAGCAAAGAAATGTGCTTGAGGAGAAGCATGGGCTTGTCCTGTCCTGGTGGCTGTGGCCGACAAGGTCACACGGACAGCTCTCCCCTCACCCCTGTCCTCTGGCTGTTTCTCCACAGGGCTTGTCTTTTGCGTGGGTTGAAGTCAAGGGTTAGACCCTGTGTCTTATCAACTATTTCGAAGAGTAAAAAGGGAAGCACTTTTCCAAGGGAGGCATGCTCTGGCCATGCCCTGTGAGTTGCACCACCCCTTCCTCTGGGCCCTGGGTGGTTGGCCAGGGAGATAAGCTGCTGTCTAATGGCCTGCAGGCAAGTGCAGTCTCTCTTGGGAGGGCACGGCCACATGGGACCTCCTAAAGCTGCAGCCACCTGGGCAGAGGTCAGGAAGGCAGTACCTGGTTGTGCACAGCGTCTGCTCCCTGCCCAGGATCTCCGGGAAGGGCACATGCAGGTGGGAGGGCAGATGCAGCTGGCAGGATTTGGGTGTCAAGGAGCTGCGAGTCAGTGTGGGGTGGGAGGGTGGGTTATAACCCCTGTGAAAATTCCAGAGCATCCTGCTGTAGTTAGCTGGTTGTATATGAGGGTTTCCTTTGTGTTGGTCTGGTTTTGTAGCATTCCTAACTGTTGACTTCTGTCTGGTCTCAGGCTCTCAGAATTAATATGGCTCTACCATGGTCCTTTAGGCTCACCCTCCAAGCAAGGGGTGGACAGACTCTTCAGACCATCTAAAGCTTTATTTAAAAAGATGTCATTCAGCCGGGCTGGCATGGCTAAGTGGTTGAGCATTGACCTATGAACTAGGAGGTCATAGTTGCAGGCTCACGGGGGCAGACATTACTAGAGGCAGCCAATAATTGATTCTCTCTCATCATTGATGCTTCTATCTCTCTCTCTCTCTTCTTTCCTCTCTGAAATTAATAAAAATATTTTTCAAAAAAGATGCCATTCAGATTTGATTAAGTAGTTTGGTTTAAATATCCACATTCCTAAATCGGCACATAGAGAGATAGTCCATTATGGTAAAAGCATGGGGATTGGACTCAGCTACACCCGGGTTCAAATCCTTTGTATTTTGCTACCTGTGTGACTTTGGGCAAGTTGCTTAGCTTCTCTGAACCATGGTTTCCTCCTGTACAAAATGAGGATAACAATGGTAGCTACCTCATTGAGCTGCAGATTAAATGAGCTAATGCATATGAATGTTTTACACTGTGCTGGCATGTGGTAACCAGTACCTAAATGGTTTCTGCAATTTATTGTATGAGATATATGTTTACAGGTTATAAAACACAGAATACCCTTATCTATTTATTATAATAATGGTCAATAGTTTATTTGGGGCTTGTGAGGATAGGGATGGCCTTTTATTTTATGTTCTTTCTTATCAGGATCACATAAAACATGCCATAAATGCCCTTTCTTGGGCTGATATCACTTGGCTGTATTTGCTTTGCTTTGTGGCCCTCTCCTTGGGTGCATTTCAGAACAAACACGCCACTCTGCGCCAGGCTAACTCTGACTTAGGGGTTAGAGGGAAGAAGGGACTGTTTTCAGAGCTCACTTCCTTGGCTGTTCGTGGAGAAGCCAGACAGAAAGCCTCACACCCCTGTGTGCAAAACCCTGGCTGCCATCTGGATGTTTGTGTCCCTCCTCCAAGTCATACATTGAAGCCCTTGTCCCCAGTGTGATGGTATTGAGATGGGGCTTGTGGGGTGATAAGGTTTCGATGAGATCATGAGGGTGGAGCCTCAATGCTGGGATTAGTGCACTTATAAGAAGAGGAAGAGACCAGCGCCCCCTCCCTCCACCATGTGAGGGCACAGCCATCTGCAAGCCAGAAAGAGGGTCCTCACCAGGGACCTTGATCTTGGACCTCCAGCCTCCATAACTGTGAGAATAAATGTTTGTAGCCTAGGCGGCCTTGTAGGTGGTATTTTGTTACAGCAGCCCAAGCAGACTAAGACAGCCCTTCTTCATGGGGATGTCAGCTACCCTGATGCCAAAGTGTCTAAATGCTGTTCCTCTTTGCTAACATTCCTTCCTTCTCACGGGGCCAAGATCCCAGCTTCTCTGCCCACTCTATTCTCCTCATTTGTAGAGTCCCCCCAGACCACCGATTCAGAATTGCTAGGCAGAGGCCTGGGAATATGAGTTTGTATGAAGCTCCCAGGTGATTTTCGTTCTGCAGAGCAGCCTTGAGGTTGTGTGAGAGGATCCTCTCGCTCTAGCTGATGCATCTCCCAGGAGGGTGTGCATTTGGTGTGGGTTCTTGTAAAAGGGAAAAAAATGGTGAGAGCAGAGGCCAGATTGTGTAGGGAGGGGACTTTCTCTCCTCCCGCCACCTCCTAGGCAAGGCAGCCTTCCAGAGCCGCCTGAGGCAGCGGCCTTGGAGAGCCTGACTGAGCTTGGGAACTGAGGGGACATTGGAAATGGAGTCCTGAAATACCTTCATCTCCAAAAAGTTTACCCATCTTCCATGCGCCAACATCTCTCCTGCAAATCCACTTGTCATCCGGAGGGTCAGCTCAGTCGTTGAACAGAGCAGAACGTTTTCTGAGCGCCCGCTCTGTGCCAGGCTCTGTGCCCGCTCTGACAGGCTGAATTGCACTGAGCAAAGACTTAGAGGTAGAGAGGAGTCGCAGGTCTGAAATGCTGCGGTCTCCTGAGTGGTTTTCCAAGTGAGTTCTGAGAATCAACTGTGGCAGAATACACTGGGGCGGTTTGTTAAAACTATCGATGCCTGGTTGCAACAAATGACCACTGTGGTGGGGGTGTTCATAATGGGAGAGACTGTGCCTGGTGGGGGGCATATGGGAATGCTGTACTTTCTACTCAATTTTGGTGTGAACCTAAAACTACTGTTTAAAAACAAAGTTTTAAAAAATAAAATGTAGATGCCCGAGCCCCACCAAAAACCCAAGTTTACTTATACAGAATTTCAGAGGGTGGGGCCCTGGCACCTGCAACTGTGAAGGCCCCTTACAGACTCTCATTCACCCCAAAGTTTGAGAACCAGTGGTAATTAGCTACTTAAATTTTTTTTTAGCAACCCCAATTTTACGTTCATTGTATAAAGTACATATACTAGTAAATGAAGAGAAGGAAATTAAAACCACCTGTAATTCTCTTCTCGTAAGATAATCATCCTTAGCATTTTACTGATTACCTTCTAGATGTGTGTGTGTCTGTCTGTGTATTTAGACATATGTGTGCAGCATTTACATGTACCTGACACCGCACCGGGTCCTGGGGACAGAGATGAAAAAAGGAATGGTCCTGACCACGGAGCACCCGCAGTCATGTTAAATGGTGCCTGGTACCACCTGAAGCCCAACCTTAGTCACCCACTCACCTGCTCTTCCTTTGACTCCACAGGTATACATCATCAACGTGACCTGGTCCGACTCCACGTCTCAGACCATCTACCGGAGGTACAGCAAGTTCTTTGACCTGCAGGTGAGTTGGTCTGAGCTCAAATTGTGCCCAGTTCTCTCTGTGGCCCTAGTTTCTGGTGGGCTGGCCTCTCCCATGTTCTCACTCATCTGGAGAATCCCCACAGAGCTCAGGTCAGAGCAGAGGGACAGATGGGGGAACCTGGATGGTCGTGCTGGACTTGGCTCAGTTTAGGACACTGCAGGCAAACACTTGGGGCTTTGTTGACTTCATCAGATGGTCTTAGCAGTCGTGCTTTGTCACCCTTCTTTGCCTGGCTGGTAGGAATGAGGGTGGAGAGGCAGGAAGATGGCTGTGAGTGCTGTGTACATGAGCAGACATGTCTATTAAACATCCAGAGTGAGACACAAGTCACCACATCATCGAAGGCAAAGAAAAGCAAACATACAGAAAAGACCGAAACCGAAAACAAGCAATTTCTTGAACTACAGACACAAACTGAGCTCACCACTATGTCTGTCCAACTGAATAAGCTTCTGCTGTCCTATTTGTGCTTGTAGACAGTATGTGTGTCTCTCTAATATACACAGGTGTGTTCACATGAGGATGCGGATGTGGGTCCCACAGATCCATTGCAAACACCTCCCTTGATACCAACTAATCTGGTTAGGCCTCTTTGGGATACAAGTGATAGTTTTACACTCATATTAGCTTAGACAAAAAGGAGACTTGTTTGGAAGGATATGCCAGAGAAATGCAGTCAACCAGATGGTAAAGAGGTGATTCGAGGCAGTGGTTCTAAGGAACACCTGAAACCAGGGTTACTCTCCCTCTGTCTTATCTCTGATTCTCTCTGAGCACTGTCTTTATTTTTTTATTATTATTATTTTTTGAGCACTGTCTTTAGCTTCTGTTACCTCATATCCTGTCAACAGCTCCTCAATTTCATATCTTGTGATTCCCAACAGCAGAGAGAGACAGTCTCCCACATCCAAATTGAAAAATTCCAGGGAAGAAGCTGATTGGCCCAACTTGGTCAGATGCCCTCTCTGGACCAATTAATATAGCTGAGGAGGTAGAGGGTTATGTAGCACAGATGTGGCCACTATGGGGCCTACCCTTATGTATGGCATAGGCACCAGACAAGGCAGAATCATGGTGAGCTGAGCAGCCACCCTTCCCATATAAGGAAGGGAAAGCTGCAAGATTCTAGATTCTTCCTCAGGGCTCTGAGCCTTGTTTAGGCCAATAAAAACACAAAGAAGAGATACCCATCCCTGGCCCTCACAACCAAGGTCAATTCCTTCCTTTGTAGGCTCTTGGTGATGAGTCATCCTGGAAAGGCCAGGCTTGCATATTTGCCCCCAAGTACCTGATTTTATTCCATTGTCCTTATTATATAACCTGTGAGGAGAGCCAGCTTCCTGTATTACAAATCTTCTCTTAATCCACCAATATGGGATTGAATATCCCATTGAATGTGGATTGAAAGCCACTCCTTAACCCTCCTGCCTTCTTCCTCTTCCCTCCTCAGTTCCTGTTCAATCTCCTTGGATCCTTCCGGCATAAACTGGTGGGATTTGCTGATACCCCATCAATGGGTATAGTGTGCTGGGCAGGAAATGATAACTTAGTTGGGGGAGAGGGAACCCTGAAAGGACTCATTGATGAGCCAGAGGGGTCTGAGAGTCAGCAGAAACTCTCAAACAGAACTTTTCTTCCCCTCTCTCTTCCCCCGCCCCCTTCCTAGTTACAGAATCTAACAAGAAAGGAATGCTGCTGCCCCAACTTCTCCCTGGCCTGGAGGCTCATTTCCTGTGTCGAGAGAGGACACATGGCATGGAGTGGCTTGTGTGATGTGCTGGCCCTAGCCATGAGCATGGCCAGGCCTGTACTCTTGTGTCATCGTCACCTTGTAGTTGCAGTTGGAGGAGGGTTTGAGATGGTTCTTTGGAATTTAACCTTTGAGCCAAGCATAGCATCTTTGTGAACCCATTTTACAAAACTCGTGGCAGGATGGCTTAGTGGCGTGCGTTTGGGAAAGCCTTTCTTATTTATCAGGGCCACTGATTCTAATATGGTAGCTCCTATAGAGAAAGGACACATGGCACTGCTAACTCTGTCTCTGGTCACTTGTGGCCCTTGGACTTCAGTTTTCTGAGAAGCTGAATGAGAGAATGACTTAAAGCTTAGTTCCTGGGGACACATTGCCTGGGACTGGTTTCTGGTTCTGTCACCGTGTAATTCCAGACAGGTTCCATAACTTCTCTAGGCTCTATTTTCTCATCTGTAGGATGAAGATTCAAATAGCACCCACCCAGTAGGGTTATTGGGAGGATTAAATGAGCAAATCCGTATTTTCCCTGACATGTCTACAGTGAGTTACCCACTAGTTGGCTAGTGGTGTTAGCAGGAGACAAGGATGCTGGGCGCAGGTGGATGGATCGTTGCTTTCTTGTTTCCCCTCCTTGCCTCCGCTTTGTGCTGAAGAGTTGCTTTGTGCCCTGGCCTGTGCAGAGTCCTGTGAACCACAGGCTCTCTCTGGAGCTGTCCATGGAGGTAGGACAGGAACATGTTGGGAGTCGGGATGTGACTCCCAGGTGGCTATCCTCAGAGTGGTTTGCTCCTTCCATTTTTAGTGGAGCCCCACCTCAGAACGCTGCAAATCCTGGACTGATCAAGCCAGCCTGGGGGAAGCTGCTAAGCTGGCTTTACCAACTCATGGTTCTGGGCCTTCTGGGGACCACAGATCCCTTTGTGAATCTGGTGGATCTCCCCAGAAAAAAGAGTGTGTATGTACATCTTTACTTACCATGTCAGTCCACCCTGCTTGGACTCCCAGTGAAGAACCGCTGGGCTGAACACACTTACATGTTGTACTACTTGGGCATCATTTGGGGGTTTATACACAATGTTCAAGTAGGAGCAGTGGAACTGAATACCCCTTTGAGGGGCATCTCCGTCACCTCCCTCCCACAACTCAATTTCCCTGTCACCAGTGTGGGTCTTCCCATACTTGGTTCTCTTATTTATCCCTCTTTAAACATTATCTTCTGCACCTGGTGGCCCTGGGCCCCCAGCTTTCTTTCTTTCTTTGTTTCTTTCTTTTTTAAAATGTATTGATTTCAGAGAGGAAGGGAGAGGGACAGAGATAGAAACATCAGTGATGAGAGAGAATCATTGATTAGTTGCCTCCTGTAGGACCCCTACTGGGGACTGAACCCGCAACCTGGGCATGTGCCCTTGACTGGAATCAAACCTGGGACCTTATTTACTGAGCAAAGCTGGGCTAGGCCCAGCTTTCTAATGTAACCTGGGAGTCATGTGCAAATTGATACCAAGTGGCCCTGACCTCCTCTGGCACTGGACCAAAGGCTGTGAGGTGTGTGCAGATCCACTTCCACTCGGAATAGCACAGGTACCTCCAGTGTCCTTTCCCTCTGTGGGCAAACCTGGAGATGGACTGCCATGCCCTGCCCTTCACACTCCACAGCCAGGTAGCATTTGAAGGATGCTATTTCTCCATCTCTCTCCACTGTAGCATCCACGTCTACACAGCCCCCATGTCTCCATCCTACATATTTCCCTTCTACCCCCACCATTCACACTTTTTTTTAAAATCCTCACCTGAGGCTATTTTTGCATTGATTTCTATTTTTTTTATTTTTAAATCCTTGTTGTTGAAAGTATTCATATGTCCCCCTTTCCCTCCTCCCCCATTAACCTCCTCCATCCATTGACTTTTAGAGAGTGGAAGAGAGGGAACAGAGAGAAATATCTGTGTGAAAGAAACATAGATTGGTTGCCTCCTGCATACGCCCCAACCAGGGCCTAGGCCAGGGAGCAGCCTGAAACCTAGGTATGTGCCCTTGACCGGAATTGAACCAGAGACCCTTTGGTTTGAAGACTGACGCTCTATCCACTGAGCCAAACCGGCTAAGGCACACTCTTTTTTATCTGGTGATTAGGGTTACCAGATAAATACATGATGTTCAATTAATTTTGAATTTTAGATAAACAATGAATACTTTTTTTTAGTACCAGTTTATCCCAAATATTGCATGGGACATACTTATGCTAAAAAGTTGTTCGTTGTTTATCTGAAATTCAAATTTCATTGCATGTCCTGTGTTTTCATTTGCTAAATCTGGCAGTATTGCTGTGGCTGTGAGTGGGGTGTGTGTGTGTGTGTGTGTGTGTGTGTGTATGTAGGGGGGAATGCAAAGAGGTTGGCCCGGGGTAAGAGTGAACTGGCCTATGCCAAGGCCTCTGACATAGGCTGAGGAACACTCAGACTCAGAAGGACAAAGTCCCTGCCTTTAGGAGTCCATATCTTGTGGGGAAAGTAGGCTTTGCGCAATTAGATGAAATAAATAATGGATTGAGATATAAGCCACATGCCATGGAATGAAGAGGAGGGAAAGAGCATTCTTCTTAGACAGGGGGAACAAAGAAGATGTCCATGTGTAAAATATATATATTTATATTAACTTCAGAGAGGAAGGGAGAGGGAAAGAGAGATAGAAACATCAATGAGAGAGAATCATCCATTAGCTGCCTCCTGCACACCCCCTACTAGGGATTGAGCCTGAAACCTGGGCATGTGCCCTGACAGGGAACTGAACCATGACCTCCTGGCTCATAGGTCAACACTCAACCGCTGAACCACACTAGCCAGGGTCCATATGGTTTTGATTGATGACAGCAGCCTGGAGTGATATAGCCACAACACCTCTATCCAGTTTGGGGAAATTTGGTTGTTTTTTTGGAGTTATAGTTATCAGGATGAAGTGTGCTCCTAATTTCTTTCTTTATTTATTTATGCCTGCTTCCTTCTGTCTGTCCATTCATTCATCTATCCTCAATCTGTCCAATCTTTTTTTTTTAATTTATTGATTTTTTTACAGAGAGGAAGGGAGAGGGATAGAGAGTTAGAAACATCCATGAGAGAGAAGCATCGATCAGCTGCCTCCTGCATACGCCCTACCAGGGATGTGCCTGCAACCAAGGTACATGCCCTTGACCGGAATCGAACCTGGGACCCTTGAGTCCGCAGACCGATGCTCTATCCATTGAGCCAAACCAACCAGGGCTGTCCAATCTTAAGAGCCTTACTTCTATGCCCCAGGCAGTATGCCAGGATTTGGAGATTTATTGATGAGCCAGAGCAGATCTGGTTACTGCTTTTATGGGATGTATAGCTTTGTGAGGCAAGACAGATTTTAGTGAAAATTCATATATTCTTTTATATTATTCCAAATGCTACAAATAAAAGTACCAGAGACATATTATAGGGAAACCTTATCCTGTGGGATCAGGGCAGGCTTCCCTGAAGAAGTAAGTTTTATCTGACAGATCAGTAAGTTGTTTTATCTTATTTTATTTTGGGGATCAGGGAAGCTTTTATGCTTCTAATGAAAGCAAGACTTTCTCCCCAGACAAATGCATGGATATACATACACAATTCTAATAGCCTTTTTGGTCATTCACACACCCCTGAAATCCTTCCATGGTCACCAGGACAAGACTTTCTAATCGGATAAGGACCTCTACTTGGTCCCAAGCCTTCTTCTCTCCCCATATCTTCTGCCTCGAGCCTTCAGATCCAGTGATTCTGTCTCTTCCACACACAGGGGCTGCTCACTGAACCCAGCTCCTCTTCCCGCCCACTGGGAGGGGCTGGTGATGGAGGCTTTAGGCCTTTGTCTCCGATGCAGTAGCCACCAGCCACGTGCAGCTATTTGAGTTTAAACTTAAAATATTAAAAATTAAAATTTAAATGTTAAGTTTAATTCATTTTAATAAGATTAAATTTAGTTTCTTGGTCACACTTGCTACATTGCAAGTGCTCAGTAGCTACAGTGACTAGTGGCTAGGTATTGAGCAAACACAGAACATTTCTGTCATCCCAGAAAGTTGTATAGGACTGTGCTGCTTTAGACCACGTGGGACACACATAGGCTTGATCTGGCCTTATGGTCTTTTGCAAACCAGCTCAATCACTAGAAAGGGCTTCTAAGGGCATTTTAGGTGTCAAGTTGAGGACAGGGAGAGGAGAGGTTCTTGGTCTTCAAGTGGAAATTGGTTTTCAAGCTGGCCAGAACAAGGCCTGATGTTAAAGCCTGTTTGGCTATAAAGAGTTTAGATTACTTGGAGGAGCAGCTAAGGAGAGAAGGAGGAGGGCAAAGGGCCATGGTTGCTCTTCAGTTGCCTTCTCACTGGCAGCTGGACCGCATTTCCAGCCTCTCTACATTTCCTTGCACAGCTCCCTCGCTGTTAAGTATCTCCCTCAAGGCCTGGCCCCACCAGGAAGGACCGGAAGGCTCCATTGAAGGTTGTTTCACAATCTGACCTACAAGGCAATTACTGCAGCAGTAATTACTCTGCAAACATTGGCTGTGTGGTGCTGCTGGCCCTCTAGTCTGAACTCCGGCCAGTGAGTGCACAGGGTCAATATTTGATCAGAGACAGGAGAGGCCCTTGAGCTCCCCCCACACAGCTTGGAAGATGGCGTCAAGAAGGTTGTTTAGGTTTGCTTATTGGTTCTAAAGAACTTAACCTTTCCTGAAGAGCTTTTCTCTCTCTTCCTTGTTCATCTCTCCGGACTCTCCACCCATTACCCCATCCAGGGTCACACTCACTTTCCAGCTCTCAAATAGCTAGGCGAACGATGGGCGAACACATTATAATCCCAAATCACTAATAACTGGCCTTGAAATGGAGGTGTGGGCATGGCGGGATGTCACTTGTGGAGAGTTATAGGATCACTGCATTTTTAAAATTGGAAGAGTTCTATCCCAAACCCCTCACTTTGCCCATAAACATCTGTGTTGATTTTTTTCTATGTATCAAATTTAATTTGGTTTGATGACCAGAGCAAACTTCAGCTGAGGTCAAACTGGGGTGATCCTGGTGTGCGCCAGGGATCAACCTGAGAGTAGAAAATAGGATGGTGGCGAGTGTCTCTCCTGTAGGCTCTTTTAAACATCGAGGCAAACTCTGTGTTGTTTAAGATCAGTGACCCTAGACTAATGACAAGGGGACCAAAGCTGGGGGCAGTAACTTGCCAAGTTCTAAGAACAGTTTTAGACCAAGCATTCGAGAGAGTTTTGGTGCCTTTGGTAGTTCTAGCTCCAGCAGTGCAGTCTCTGCAGGTCATTGTGATCACTCTCCCTGGACAGACGAGAATTTTGTCCTTGACTGAGGTCAGTCGCCAGTCCCAGGAAGGCACTGAAAGCCATGTTGTTTGTCTGGTGAAAATGGGGGACAACTTCAGTGACCAGCTATAGAACTGGGGTATTCTCAATTTTCAGATCTTTTAAAAATATTCATACACTGCCCTAGCCAGTTTGGCTCAGTGGACAGAGTGTTGGCCTGTGGACTGAAGGGTCCTGAGTTTGATTCCCTGTCAAGGCACATGCCCGGGTTGTGGACTTGATCCCCAGTGGGGGGCATGCAGGAGGCAGCTGATAATGATTCTCTCTCATCACTGATATTTCTATTTCTCTCCCTCTCCCTTCTTCTCTGAAATCAATAAAATATACCTAAAAATAAATAAATAAAAATATTTCTATATTTACACTGTATATGTACTTGCAAAAGAAATCTCTTCTTGTTTTTCCATAATTGCTATCATATTGGATGCCCTCTAATTTGGTAATAGAGTTATCTCTGGAAGTGGTTTGGGGACATCAGTGGGAGAAAGCCTTCAGAGAGGAACCTTAGCCTTATGTGTAATGTGTTTTTTTAAAAAGCAGAAACTCATATATAATTTGCAACATTAATATTTAATCATTAAAAAGATACCTATAAGGAGGTAGAGAAAGTGAAAGGTCTCAAATAAAGACCCACCTCAGAACAAAGGATTTACACAGACTAAAAGTGAAGGGATGGACAAAAATAAATCTGGAAACATAGACGCATTGAACAGACTGTCAAACCAGGGAAGGCAAGGGAGGGTGGGTGGATGGAAATAGGTCAACCAATGAACTTGCATGCATAGATGCATAACCCATGGACACAGACAGTAGGGTGGTGAGGGCCTGGTGGTGGGGGCAGGGCAGGCTGGGAGAGGTCAATGGGGGAGGGGGGAAGGGGACATATGTAATACTTTCAACAATATAGATTTTTAAAAAGAACATATCTAACAAGAGAAAGAAAATGAAAATTATTGTTAAAACCATACTACCTCACATTTCCTGAATTGTCATTCTAGATCATTCCTATGGAATGTAACTGGTTAGAACCCATTACAGCAAACCCCAGGAGCCTGTCCATTATCTTCTCAAACTGAAATCTCGTATTCAAATGTTGCCCAAAACTCATGAACTGTGTATTGGGCAAGAAGCAGTTGGGCAGTGGTTATTGCATCATGCCAAAACACTCTGAGTTGCGTGGCCATAGAAGGCAGTGCTTAAGGGCAGATACCCCAGGGCCAGGGTGGTTGGGTTCCAAGATCAGCTCTAGCTCATACTAACTGTATCTAGCCTGGGGGGGAGTTCTTTTTTAATATATATATATATATATATATATATATATATATATATATATATATATTGATTTCAGAGAGGAAGGAGAGGGAGAAAGAGATGGAAACATCAATGATGAGAGAGAATCATTGATCGGCTGCTTCTTGCACGCTCCCCACTGGGGATTGAGCCCACAACCCGGGCATGTGCCCTGACCGGGAATTGAACCGTGACCTCCTTGGTTCATAGGTCGCTGCTCAACCACTGAGCCACGCCGGCTGGGCTGTGGTGAGTCCTTTAATCTCTCTGTGCCTGGGTTTTCTCATCTGTATTATGAGGGTAATAAAAAAAACCCTGCCTCATGGTAAGTTTTACAACCAGAAAAGCTCTTCAAAGTAGGTTAAGAATAAAATGAGACAACCCATATAAAGAAAGCACTTAGGGCCCAGCCTCGGTGGCTCAGTGGTTGAGCGTCGACCCATGGACCAGGAGGTCATGGTTTGGTTCCAGGTCGGGTTACATGCCCGGGTGGTTACATGCCCGGGTTGTGGGCTCGATCTCCAGAGGGGAGTGTGCAGGAGGTAGCCGATCAATGATTCTCTCTCATCATTGATGTTTCTATCTCTCTCTTCCTCTCCCTTCCTCTCTGAAATCAATAAAAATTTATTTTAAAAAAAGAAAGAAAGCCCTTAGAATTGTGACTGTTATGGGGACTTTAGATGGGAAAGCTGAAACCCCACCAGTTAGGCCTTTAGAAAGTTAACGCCAAGAGAAAATAGCTGGACATCTCCCCTCCATCTTTGCCCCGTTTATACAGATTTCACTGTCACCACAGAGCTCAGGGAGCTGCCTCCAGGTCAGGGAGGCAAGTGGTGGTGTTTAGGGTTTTCCAGATAAACCAGCGGTTCTCAACCTGTGGGTCGAGACCCCTTTGGGGGTCCAATGACCCTTTCACAGAGGTCGCCTAAGACCATCCTGCATATCAGATATTTATATTACGATTCATAACAGTAGCAACATTACAGTTATGAAGTAGCAACGAAAATAATTTTATGGTTGGGGGTCACCACAACATGAGGAACTGTCTTAAAGGGTCGCGGCATTAGGAAGATTGAGAACCACTGATGGTAAACACTTTCACCTCCAAAGGATAATTATCAACCCACCTTTCTCCCAGCAACACTGTTAGGAAAACACTGCTTTTTAAAAAGAAATTCTTGGTTGACAGTGTTTCTTTGCTCTTGGAAAGAGGCCTCTTTCAGATTCCCGATGGAACACGGGGATTCAGGGGAGCCCTGTGGGCATTCCGGTAGCTCCTGGAAATTCCGTGGCAGGTTTCTCCTCCCCTTGGGAACCGGCTCCTGGCTCAGCCACTCCCTTTCATCTGGTCCCTGTGGTCTGAGGGTGAACTCCAGCTTCGTTTTGTCTTTCCTCATTTCTCCTCCAGTAGGGGCTGGGCTGAGATGGACTGGGGGCAGGGGAGGGCTGTGTCTGTTCTCCAATGAGTGTCAGAAGGGGAGGGCCTGATACAATGGCAGCTCAGGATAGAAAGCAGTTTACCACTAAGTTGGAATCCTGGGGTAACTCATTGTGTGGCTAGAACACATTCAGTGTTGTGTATGTGTGTGCGTATGTGTGTGTGTGCTTACTCCTCCCCGCCATCCAAACAGATGGAGTTTGCATGGAGTTTGTATAGTGACCCCTTTTTGTGCATTTTCCCCCACCCCGTAGGTGTAGGAGCAACCTTGTACATGAGGGGCCTGGCAGGTCCAGAATAGATGGAGAGAGGCACAGAAGGAGGGATGGTGGCCTTGGGCAGAATACACTGGGGAGGGCCTCCACTCTTCTGCGTACAAAGGGAAATGAGCCCCAGAGGAGGGGGCAGGGCCCTTGAGAACCACCTTTGGTGGGGTCTGCCATCAGGAGAACTTTGCACTGGGCAGAGCTCAAGGTTTCAGAGAGAGGAGAGAAAGTTAACTGATACTCAGCCCAGAAATTAATCTTTTCCTATGCAGATGAATTCTTGGTCTGTGAGCACCTTTTTAGGTACCTGCGTGCTTTTGACCAATGGTGTTTGGGTGGTCCAGGCACAGGCCTCGAAGGAGTTCCTAAGTGACATAAGGCCCAGTCAGATGAGACAAACCCCTCTTGGGCACCAGCAGATCAGGAGCCATCTTTGCCCTTTGCTGGTCACTCAGCCTCTCCCTGGGGCGAGGGCAGGACTTTCTCACAGTGGAGAAGCCCCTTTGTGGACACTGGGGAAAGTTGTAAGAGAAGCCGGAATGTCCTTTGGGTATTAAACCCCGGCACTGCTCGTTGGCTCTGATCTCTGGCTGAAGTCTTGTGAGTGTGGGCATGGGGGCTAAGGGGACTGCCTGCTCCCAGCGACTGTTCCGCGGGGCTGACTAAAAACATCGCTTCAGGGAGAGATTAGCTGTGTGCAAACGTCACAACATGGGCGGTACATGCTTGCCAACCAGCGTTAACCATGTCTGCTGGGGAATCGGCGGACCTGTAAATTTTACAGCCAGAAGACTCTTGGAGATTATCAAGCAGGAGGATAAGTCTCTGGCATTCTGCTAATCTTCTCTCCTGCCCACAACAGACACCATTGATGGATCATGGCACATCCCCATCCCGTGCCCACGCAGACATGGTTCGATGGTCATGAGCCCAATCGTCATCCCAGAATCCTTCTAAGAAAACAAAACGAATTATCTTCAGGAAGACACTACCCATCAGTTGGCAATGGCACCCTGAGCGGATACTTCTTGGCCGCCCTCTGCTGTAGCCCCTTTCCTTTATTTGACTGATGAGGAAGTGAGGCCCTTCGAGGAGAAGTGACTTGTCCAAATTCCAGGGCCAGCAAGTGACAGCAGGACTAGAACTCAGGCAGTCTAGCTTCTGGTCCATTCCAGTGTGGAGTGCCAGCCTCCCATCTGAAGTCCTCTTTCTCTTTGTCCCTATTGCAATCATCAAGGGAGGTCCTGTCCGGGGAGGGATCGTCCACCCTCGGTGAGGAGGTACCTGTGCAGAGAGCACATTTTCCTCCAGCTCCTGCAGAGCTCTTTCACAGGTCGGCTGCTTCCTGAAGCTTAGCCCGTGTGTCTTGCCCGCCACCGCCCGCCTCTCTCTTTGGATAATAAGCCCCAGCTCTGCCAGAGGCAGCGTCTGAGTCAGGCCTCACCACTTGCATGACCGCCCAGAGCTGCACACCTTGTTTTCCCAGCATAAGGGTGTCATGTCAGGGTGTGTTTGAGTGTTGCATTGGGAAGCTGTGGAGTGCAGGTGCGGCTTCGATCACCTCCCTCCTCCTCTGGTCCCAGGTTAGCTCTGCCCCTATCCACACCTCCTTGGATATTCACCAGGAAAGTTGGCTGGAAAGTGGGTGGGGGACAGTGTCCCCCTCCAGACTGGAGAATGCAGGGAAGGAAGACCTGCGGTGATGGCCAGGTGAGTGGAGTGCGTGTGTGTACATAGTACGTTCTGTGAAGCCTTCAGCTGTGACTAAGTCACTCCCTTCCTGCAGGAGGGAATTTCAAGCCACGTTGGAGGAGTGCCAGCTACATGCCTGGCACCGGGTTTGGTTCTGGGGACCCTGAGAGGAAAAGTCAGGGTCGTCCTGAGGGGGAAAACCAGGCTGATGGCCTTGGCCTGAGCTGGGCCCTCCAGGCGGTGGAAGAATTGGTGCAGAGGCGCATGAGTGAGCCGCCCAAGGTGCAGACCGCTGCCATCAGGCCTGCTTCTGAGGCAGCTCCTGGATGTGGGGCCTGGTGGTCTGGGCACCCTTGGAATCCTTCTTCACAATGGCCACAGTTGGCTTAGCTTTGACTCCCAGGGAACCAGGCATGTGGGACAGGGTGAGCTGTGGGACAGCCGGGGTGAGCTGTTTGAGGGAAGTTTGTTCTTCCCTTCGGCAGGCAAACTGCCACCAGCTGGGTGACCCAGAGATGCCAGCGGCAGGGATTCCCTTCACCAGCTGCCCGCCACCCAGCTGGACCTCAGCCCCTAGGTGATTACAGGGGCTGCGATTCCTGCATCTCAGGACGTTCCCTGAGACCAGGCCGTGGAGGTCTTGTTGGAGAACTGACACTGTCTCCTTCAGATCCTCAACTTAGCTGGAGCCAGGGGAGATTTTCGATTTTTCTGAGACCCCCGTGCTGGGTGACAGCAGGCTCTCAGAAGAGCTGGTGGGGTTTCTGGTGCCAACTTCCCGTTTCTGAGTGGGACAGTGTCTCGCAGAGATGGAAAGCTCAGCCTTCATCGGACAGACTTGTTGTGGGTGTGCATCTCACCTCTTACCAGCTGTGACCCTGGGCAATTCCCTGACCTCCCAGAGCCTCAACCTTCTCATTGTGAGATGGCTCTTGCTGCAGAAGCTGCCGAGAGTGGTGGGGAGACTTCCAGGAAGCTAGGCTCCGGAACCTTCCCCACCGAGCCAGGAGCATTATGAGGACGGTGGTCATTCCCGTTGTTGCCTCTGGTGGTTCCATGTGCAAGTATATCTGTTCAGCCTGAACTAGGGGGACATTGTCCCAGCATGAAAGGGTCTTAGGCACCCCTGAACTGCAGTAAATAAGTGCTCCAGGGTTGGCCAGGAGACAGCCCGAAACCCAGGCTAGGGTTTGGCTCCGTCTGCTAATTAGGGAGCGTTTATCTGGTGCCCAGCTGAACAAAGTGGCCAGTTCAGCTACGCTGGAAGCCTGAGCTCAGTGCTGGCGGGGGCTGGGGAGGAGGCTAGGAGTGGGGCTGGGACAGGGGGGTCCCTGGGGCTAAATGGACCACATTCAGATATTCCTTAAAAAAAAACAAAAAAAAAAAACCCAAACCAAACAGGAAGCATGAGGCTGGTATATGGGCTGGAGTTTGAGATGCCTGCAGAGAGGATGGTTCGGACTCACAACAAGCGGCCATTCTTTCTGCTGAGATAGTGCCCGCTGGTTTCCCTAGGGGGCATCTCTGCTGAAGGCCGGCCTGTCTGGCTCCCCAAGGAGACGGGGCTGTTTACCTCAGATTCCCAGGGCTCTGCTCCTCATCGTGGAGGCTTGTGAGGAGGAAGCCCTGGAGGGAGGGTGGAGGGACCCCTCTGTGTGTGCCCCTTCATCCTTCATTGCATTGGGGTGGGACTAAGATGCCAGAGGTGGACCGGGAAATCTCCACGTGTAGGAGGACTCAAACATGTGAGGATCCGTCTTTTGTTTTATGTATTTTGGGGTCAGCTGGGACACTGGGCTAGTTCAGAACACCCTAGGGTTTTTGGCTGTGAAGTTCAGGTGGGGAAGGTTGGAGCCACAGAGCCATCCTCCCTGCAAGGCAGGGCAGGAGCGGGGGGGGGCGGGGGGGGGGGCAGGATCCAGACTTGGCAGTCTGCTCTGGAACCCACTCACCAAACCCCTCATGCCCATCGACAGTCATAACTTGGGTGTGGCCCCTACCTGGACCAGAGCACTGCCAGGGCTTCCCAAGCACCTCAGAGGAGAGAGAGGTGCTTTCCCTCCCTCACCAGGAAGCCTTCTGAGCAGGTGGGGCTAGACTGGCTGCTGGAATAGATGCTGCCCTATTCCCCTGCCCTGGCCGGAGAAGGTTGGGCTGGGCAGAGAGAGAAGGCATCGTTTCTGTGAGGATGTTCATCCTTCTCTCTGCTCTGAGTCTTGGATTCTCTCTGTGGTGCTATCTCTGTCTCTTCCGTTTTCATTTTTCTACTTGTCTCTCTGTATCTCCCCAAGGGTCTCTGAGTCCAGGCCTATCTCTGGGAGCAGCTGTGGCCTTTCCCAGCCTCTGTGGTGCTGGTATGTACGTCTTTGCCAGTCGGTGTCCTCTTGTCTGTCTCTCCCACTGGTAGCTGTCACATCCTGTGCAGGAGTCTGGGAGAAGGGCATGTGGCAGCCTGACCCTGGTCTATGTGGGAGTCACTGACTTTGACGAGTGAGGGGCTTGGCAAGTCTTCACCCTCAAGGCAAAACCCTAAGAAGGGGAGTGAGGGGGCCACCCTTTCCCAGGGAAGTGGGGGCCTCTAATGATCCTTTTCCTGAAAGTGCTCATGGGCAGGCATTCCTTTGGGAATTAGGTGACAGTTTGGCCACCCTGCCGGGAAGTCTGCCCTGCCTCCAGGGGACACCCATTCATGATGGCCAACCATTGGGACTACAGTCTCTCTTCCTTGTGCCATGCTGTGCCCTCACCCAGGCTGTACCAGTGAGGGAGGCCCAGAGTGGCTGGGCACTTGGAGGGCAGGACCTTCGGCTGCTCTTTCCCCCCTTCCCCTTCTCTGGCAGGACTGGGGGTCTCCTAGGCTTCATCTGTTTGTCCCATTACCTAATCCCTCCCCACCCCATGCCAGCCCCATCTTGTCTCGCTAGAAATAGCTAAGCAGTGGGCATTAGCCCAGGAAAGGGAGTGCCCTTTGTAGGGTCAGACTGGCCCCCAGAATACCCCACCAGCTGTTTTAATCTGGGTCAGGTAGGGCACCAGAAATAGACATGGGGCAGGGCTCTGCTCTCCCGCGGGCATCTTCTCCCAGTGAGGGCAGCCTCTGTGGACCAAGCCTCTGTCATCAACTAGAGGGTGGGGGTGGGTGAGCACCTGACCGAGTTTGTTGAACACGGGCCATGGCTCAGCGTGGGGCTGAGGGGGTGGAGACAGACGGAATATGAGCTGACCTGCAGGCTGCCTCTTCCAGGCATTTCCACTTAGTCACACATGTGCTTGCCCCTCAGCATGTGCTAAACCTGGCTCCTCTCTAGACCCCTCTCTCTTCCTTCCCGCTGCAGGTCCCTCCTCTCAGCCCCTTGGCCAAGCCCTCATGATTTTACACTTGAATCCACAGTGTTCTCACCAGGACTCCCTCACACACAGTCTGGCCCCTTCTAGCTGCTTTTCTTCTCCGCAGCCAGTGAGCTTTTCTGTTTATTTTTAATTAGGAAAAAGCGTAATCCTACAGAAAAGAAGACAGCAGGCATCAGTGAACCCCCTCCCCCAGATTCAACAAATGCTCATGCTTTGCCACATCTGCATTAGACACTTCTTTATTTTTTAAAAATTGTAACTATGTTATTAATATTTTTTTAAGAAAGAGAGAGAAGAAGGGAGACGGGGAGAGAGAAACATCGAAATGAGAGCAAGACATTGATTGGTGCCTCCTGCATGCCCCCTACTTGGTATTGAACTGGAAATCCGGGCATGTGCCCTGAACTGGAATCAAATCAGCAATTTTTCTGTGCATAGGATGGCACCCAACAAGTGAGCCATATTGGACAGGGTGCATCAGATACTTGGAGGAGGAGGAGGAGGAGGAGGAGGAGGAGGAGGAGGAGGAATAGCCTGGCTGGTGTGCTCATTGGTTGAGCGTCGACCTATGAACCAGGAGGTTACGGTTTGATTCCTGGTCTCGGGGCCTACGCCTGGATTGCAGGCTTCATCCCCGGTGTGGGGCATGCAGGAGGCAGCCAGTCCATGATTCTTTCTCATCATTGACATCTCCATCTCTCTCTTCCTCCTTTTCCTCTCTGAGATCAATAAAATTAAAAAAAGAAAGAAAAGAAAGAACATGGTGTTGATAGAGGAGGTGTCACATAAATGGCTTCCCTTCCTCCTCATTGGGTGTTACTGAGAAGGTGGGACTGGATGTGGGTCTAGAAGGGTTTAGATAGAATGAGAAGGTGGTTCGGCAGGGCCATCTGCATGGATGCAAGTGTGGAGGCGTAACTGCAGGGGGCACACAAGCTCAGGGAGATCTCTGCTCTGGAGGATGGAGTCTGAGAGGGAGGGAGGCCTGCACACAGGCTCCCCAGCAATCCTTAAGCAGCCATCCCTTTCTCTCCTTGCATTTCCTCTGCCTTCCACACCTCGTCCTAGGTGAGCAGCTGCCACGTTCATGCGGTTGCTGAGAGGAAGCCATCACCTGGGTCAGCAGGGCTGCCACCTGGACAAGCAGCCAGCCAACAGCTGACTAGAGGACACCAAACTCGGGGGGCAATTTTTCCTACTGCATTTTCTGGTTTCCTGGCAGGAGACAAGACCCCCTCCTATCCCCCGACTCCTACCCCCTGAAAGCCAGCTTAGCAGAGCCTGGGACTGGGAAGCCCGAGGCCAGCCCTGGGTAACTTGCCTCGCTATGCTACATGGGCTTCTTTACAAGACCCCCAGCCCTGCCCCCAGCAGCTCTGCCCAAGTTTTAATTTTTGCTTTGGGGGTTTTCCCCTTTGTCCATGGGGTCCCGCCTTGTCTGCCCCTTCTGTGAATGTGGAGACACTAGGAAGTTTTTGGCCTAAGGAGCCTCCAGAAAGAAGACATTACGGATAACGACTACTGTGGGCTTAGTGCTGACCTCAGTGACCGGAAGGAAGCCACTGAGGCAGCAGGTGCCCAAATCCGCCATCAGGGCAGAACAGGGCCCATGGGCTGTCTGGGTCAGCTGTTATGAGCTTCTGAGGAACCAAAGGGATTAACACCCAGTTGATACCACCCCAAACCTGTCAGTCACGTTCCATATCCAACCCAACAGCAAGTCTGTATGTCCTCCCAGATCTCCCTCAAAATGTAGCCTGGATCCGCCCTCTTCTGCTCCATCTGCTCTGTCCTTGCCCTGGTCCAGCCTCATCACCTCCCACCTGGGCACCTGAATGGCTTCTTCACTCTCACTCTTGTCTTCCCACCAACTAGAGTGATCTTTTTAAAAAAAAAAAAAAAAAATCAGGTCACATCACACCCCAGTTTATAACTTTCTGAAAGACTTCCTTTCTTTGGGGAATGAACTCCCAATTCCTTACCACGCCACAGGCCCTGTGTGGTGGGCCCCGGCCCATCCTTCCAGGCTTGTCCCCTGCCATCCTCCCTTCACTGGCTTTCAGCTTGACAATCACCTGCATGGTCTTGGAATACCAAGCACAATGCTGCCTGAGGCCTTTGCCATTGCTGTTCCCTCTGCCTGGAACTCCCTTTCCCCATTTCTGCAAGCCTCTGACTCCTGAGCGCTCAGACCTCCACTCACACGGACACCCTTGACCTCTTCTTTGCAGGGCTTCCCCCCCGCCCAAGAACCCCCCATCCCCAGCCCTGTCACTCTTGGTCACATTCTGTTGTCTTCTATACTTACCACAGTCTGTCATCATCTTATTTAACTGTTTTTCTACTTGTTTACTGTCTCATCGCTGTAGTGTGAGTTTTAAGAGAGCAGGACGTTGCTTGCTCTTAGCTTGTTTCCCAGTGCCTAGAACAGTGCCTGACACAGCAGGTGCTCAAGGAATCACTGAGTGAATGAATGAATGAATGAATGAGAGCATGGCCAGCTGTAAATGAGTACAGCAGTCCCATCTTATTTGTGGGGGATACATTCCAAGACCCCCAGTGGATGCCTGAAACCACACATAGTACTGAATCCTATATATACTATGTTTTTTTCTCTCTGTATATTACATACCCATGGAAAAGTTTAATTTATAAATTAGGCACAGTAAGAGATTAACAATAATAACTAATAATTATAACAATATACTGTAATAAAGGTTATATGTATGTGGGGTCTCTCTCTCTCTCTCTCTCTCTCTCTCTCTCTCTCTCTCATAACTGATCTGATAATTGAGACAACTAAGCAGACAGGAAAGACCTACAGCGTAAATATGCTGGACAAAGGGATGATTCACACCAGGTGGGACAGAGGAGGGTGGTGACAGATTTCATCACGTTACTTAGAATAGCGCAAACTTAGAACTTATGAATTATTTATTTTTGGAATTTTCTATTCAATATTTTCTATTCAATATTTAAGTTGACCAGGCGTAACTAAAACCATGACCAGTGAACCGGCGGAGAAGGGAGGACTGCTGTATAAGGGAATGGGTGAGAAAGGCCTGCCCCCCACCTTCTCCACTCTAAAGACAAGTTCTGTTTAGCTCGCGATCCTCCTCCTGTGTGCCTGTCTTTGCTTGTAGGCTAGCCTTGCTGTTGGGGATACTTGTTAAAATAAAGGTCGGATGGAATTCTTGTGGCAAAGAACAGTGAGGGCTTTCAAACCTCAACGTGCACACAGCTACTTAGCAGTCTTGTTAAAATGCAGATTCTGACGCAGCAGGTCTGCAGGGCGCTTGATATGTGGCTTTCCCACCAAGCTCTCAGGTGAAGGGATGGCTGGTCTCGGGATCACACCTTGAGTTGTGAGAGCATATACTGGAAAGATACTTTTGAAGTCCTTCTCCATTCCTTTCTTCCTTCTGTGCAAATGTGATCTTTCTCCCATTTGGCCATGGCCTTTGTGACCAACTGGGGATTTGGCCTGGCAAATTTGGGCTCTGTGTGAGGAACACTGTTCAGACACTTCCCAGGAGTTTGCCTAAGGGGTATGGGTTACCTCACAGAGATGGTGGGTTCCCTATCATCAGAAGGGTTCCTGTGAGCTTGAATGGCCATGTGTCAAGGGTGTGGATGCCTGTGTGGGAGGAGCAGGCCCCTCCCTACAATTCAACTTTGTGTCTTTGTGTGCCTTCTGCAAACTTGTGGAACAAGGAGCTCAAGTTGGGGCTCATTCGTTTATGGTGGCTTTTACAGGTCATCTGGCAAGTCCTCAATCCCCACCCTTTTCAGTCTTAACTGGGGAGTGCTTGGCACTCTAAATACTGTATGTGTGATTTGGTGGATAGGGCAGGGAAGGAGGAGGGGTGATGTGATGGCTTTGCATTGGGAATAGTTCAATCAGGTAGCAATGTAACGCCTGACTTGATTGGATCTAGGTAATTCTGCATTTTATATTGTCTTCCCTCTTTCAGTTTGATTCAACGGAGTCTTGAGCTCCCTTGTATTAGTCAGGAGAGGCTACCTGCTGTGTAACAAACTTTGAGTGACTCAGTACAATAGAGGTTTATTTCCTGCTCATGTCCTAACCTAAAACCAGAACAAATTACTGAAGGGCTCTGCTCCAGGTAAGTCATTCAGGAACACAGACTCTCGCATCTGGTGACTCTATCCCCCAAAGATCTCTGCATCCATATACAGAGATATGGAGATCTTATAGGCTTACTGGAGGAGATTCACATCACACCTGCTTGTATTTGGTTAGAATTCAGTCACATGACTGTAACTCCCAGCAAGGGAGCCTGGGAAATGTAGTCTTATTATGTGCCAACTATATCAGGTAACTGTGATGGACAGTGGGCCTGTCAAGGCACAGATGTTGCTTCCAAGAAGCTCCACAGGCTTTTGAAAGGAGGCAGGTATATAAACAAGTAATTACAATATAGAGGTAAGTGCAGTTCTAGCAGCGTGACTAAATGGCAGAAGCAATCTAGAGGAGGGAGTACATGAGGGATACACTTATACAAAGGCCTCAGAGGTGGTGACAGTAAGAGATTGTATGGGTTGGGGCATTCCAGTTAAGCAGAACAGAATGTGCAAAGACACAGAGCTATGGAACAGCATGCTACGTCCGGGGAGGACTGCAGGCAGGCTGAGCGGTACGTGGGGAGATGCGGCAGTGGCAGGATATACAACTGGAGAGGTCAGTCAGGACAGAGGTCATGACTGAGACCTGTGTCCAGCGGGAGGCAGAGAGCCAACCAAGGGCAAGAAGCCAGAGATGGCGCCATCAGATGGAGGAGACTGAAACAGCATTAGGGATGGCGTGTAATCGGCGCGCTCCTCGCCAGAATCTTCAAAGAGGTTTCATGTGTGTTTTGGTCTGTTATCCTATGAAGTTTCTAGTGGGGGAAAGAGCTGGGGGTAGGCGGTGGGCAGGTGACCTGGTACAGGAGTGCTCCTGGCCAAAGCTCCCTGGCCTGCCTGGCCTTTGTCGGGTCCACCTGACAGCATGGGGCCTCACTGGCAGCATGCAGCATCTTTGAGGAAGCTTTCAGCACCTGCTCCTGAGCTTCAGGATGTCCCAGCCGTTGTTGGTGCTGATCAGCAGCTGCAGGTCACTCCCAAGCAAAGCAGAGGAGAGGCGAACTTCTGGGAAGAGAGGGTGCCGTATGAACAGGGCAAGGCCACAGGGGAAGGCTGGACTCTGCCTGTGACCCCAGCTTTCTCATTTAGCCTGTTCTTTTGTTGTTTTCCGTTTGCACAAGATTTTGAGGGGGTGGGAGGAGGGAAGAGGATAGGGCCTGTAAGCACCTTGACCCATTTGGAATCGAGAGAAAGTGGGGGAACGGAGATGCTTGGGAAAGGAGATGGAGGAAGGCAAGGATGTTGGATTGTCGATTAGAAGTGTTCCACTTGGCTTCTGTCCAAGAGAATGCCGCATCAGGGGGGCGAGCGCACTGGGGACCAGCCCTGCAATCTCACTGCCCCGAATAGAGGCCTGGGCCTGGGACACCGAGGGTCTGTCTTACACTCATGTCTGCCAAGAATGTGATAAGAGTTTGTACCCAAACTTTGGCCTGAGTTTGATCCCGTGGTGGCTAGGGCACTTTGGGGACATGGTTCTGGGCGATTTGCAGGAACAATCAAGAGACACTGGGGCTGGGGGTGGGTTTAGCTGGAAATAAAGGTGGGGGGCTGGTCTCCTTTGCTCCCTCTCCACCTTCCTCAGGTCCTGTGCTCTTTGTCCATGGGTCTTGGAGGTCCATCCGGAAGAGGAAATTGTCGGGCAGCTTTGGGGCGGGGGTTTAGAAACTGTGGGAGTCTTTGGTGAGGCTAAGGGAGGACTAGAAACCAGGAGGGTACAGGGTGACTTCAGCTAGCACCCTGCCAGAAAGCACACAACTGTGCACACACATACACACACACATACCCCGGCAGACTCATCTTAGCTTGGCCTGTTTCTCTGTGGGAGAGTGTCACTGCCGACACCCTGGGCTGGTGCCAGCATCTCTCTGGCGATCGGTCCCACACACAGATGTCTCTCTCACCATTGTTCCATCTTATGTGCTGGGCAGATTTATCTTAGAATTCCACTTGCGCAGGGTCACTCCTGACCAGTGTCCCCGAGGGGCTCCTATTGCCAGGGAAGGAAGTCCCCAAGCTCTTCCTTCAATTTCAGGTGACGCCTCTAGCCCTGCCCCTCACTCTGCCCAGCACTCACTCTCCTGCCCCAGCTTCCAGCTCCTCCAGCCTTGTGCCTTCCCGGAGATGAGAGGAATGAGGGGTCAGCAAGCAACAGGGGGCTAAGTTGAGGGGGATTGGGGTATAGCTCCAGCCCCAGGAAGCATTCCAGGCTCTGTGAGTTCACAGGAGGCTCTGCCTGTTCTCCCCAAAGCCGGGCAGAGCTGACTGAATCCAGAATCTCGGACCCAGCCCCATTGGCCACTAGCTTTCCAGGTGGTGGGCTGCCCTGGCATCATGCCCTACTCCTCCTGTCCAAGGGGAACATGAGCGATCTCGTGCTAGAACAAAGAGCAAGAACCTTAAAACATCAAAGGCTGTGGAATTACAGGTGAGGGGCCCTGACGTCCTCTCAGCCATTGACAGTGAGGGCTGGCTGCGCTAGGTGACTCCAAAAGCCGGAAGGGCTGCAGGAGAGCACGAGAGACGGGAAGCTACCACTGGACTCTCCTCACCTTCAAAGAGGTGACCCCATTTATCAAGCACTTAGAGTAGGCCAAGCACCGTGCTCACCTGTGTTATCTCGTTTATCCCACATGCCACCATGGGGTGGCTGTGTTTACTCACCCCCACCACACAGATGAAACCGCTGGGTCCCAGAGAGGTTAAGTGAGTGGGGCAAGGTCACGTAGCTAGGAAGGAGTAAGCTAGAATTCTGACCTCACGGTTCAAGCATTCCATCACTCACGAGAGTACTAAAGTAGTGGTGACGCAGTGCAAAGCGAGGCATCTGTTCCCAATGGTGTCCTCCAGGCCTGGCATGTGTTAAAGTGCTTTACATACACATTTTCCCTTTCGACTTCTCTTTAGATCCCAGGAAGGAGAAAATAGGCTTGCCCCCCCCCCCCCACTACTATTTCACAGATGAGTAGACTGAGGCTTAGAGAAATTAGACAGGAATAATTGCATCTGGCATTTGGCAGCACTTTCTCATGTGTCTTCTCCTTGGATCAGATGAGGCCTCTGCTGCCCAAAGAGGCCAAGTCGCTTGCCTCAGAAAATCTTTGCAGATTTTCTGGAGCTGGAACCTTCCTCTCCGACTCCCATTGATTGTTGCTTCTCTGAGGCTGTGGATCAGCAAGGGCGGGGGAGGAGGAGGGGGAGACGTGGAATGAGGCCACTGGCAGTTTCCAAGGGAGACATGTAGCCACTGGGTTGGGCACCTTCCAGGCTTGAGGAAGTTCCCTGCACATCTTGGCTTTCTTTGCTCCGCACGCATCTCCCTGGGAGTGTGAAGCCCCAGCACATTAATGTGAAACACATCCCAGCCAGCTCCCACCCACCTGATGGGCTGCTGGAAGGACCAGAGGCCTCCTCCCCAAGCCCTGCCCACGCACACCAGCTGGACAGCTCCCCTGGGGGCCCTAGACACTCATAGCCAGGCCCAGTCTGGCCAAGACACCTCTCAGACTCATCTTCCCCTCATGGTCTCCCTACTGCCTCTCTGACCTCGGGGCTGTAGCCTCCCAAGCACTTTCCCTGGCATTGGGAACGCAGCCTGGTGCATAGCAAGAGTGATGATGACAGTGAGGATAATAATAGCTAATATTTATGGGGCACTTAGTCTGTGCCACACTCTGTGCCAAGCACTTTACACACATTATCTCACTTCATCCTTCCACCCACCCTGTTAGGCAGGTTCTAGCACTGTCCCCATTTTACAGATGAGGAAGCTGATTTGACTATCATTATTATTCACATTTTCCAAAATGTTCCATAGGCATCACTGTGAATTCAGGAAGCGACTTTTGGTAGTAGAATATGGGCAAGTATTTTCTCTTTTAATAGGATTGTTGTAATGTGCATTGTAATGTGTAATGTGGTAATGTGCATTGGTGTTATAGGTTGAAGTCTTGTGCGCACCACCCCCCCCCATTGATATGTTGAAGTCCTAATCCCCAGGACCTCAGAATGTGACCTTATTTGGAAATAGGGTTGTTGCAGATGTAATTAGTTACCATGAGGTCATACTGGGATAGGGTGGGCCCCTAGTCTAATGACTGTTGTCCTTATAAAAAAGGGGGAATTTGGACACAGACATGCACACAGGGAGAACACCATGTGAAGATGAGGACAGCGATAGAGGTGATGCTTCTACAAGCCAAGAGACACTGAAGATTGCCAACAAGCCATGAGAATCTGTTACAGACATAGAACAGATCCTCCTGCACAGCCCTCAGAAGGACCCAACCCTGCCAACACCTTGATCTTGTGCTCCTAGCTCCCGGATTGAGACAGAAAATTTCTGTTGTTTAAGCCACTTGGTTGTGGTGCTTTGTTACAATGGCCCTGGCAAGTTACCATAGTGGGAACACATACACGCGCACATATGCACGCACACACACATGCGCATACACACACACTCCTTGCTTAATGTTGTTGATAGGCTCATCTCTGACAGCAAAGCAAATAACCAAGTCACCAGACCCAGCTACTGTGACAGCAGTCTAGTGAGTGTTACTAGTCGAGTAGGCACCTGCCATCTCACATCCCACCTGCCATCTCACCCCCAACCACGTGCAGACTCTCCTCCAGATGGGTTCTAGAAGTGACTCTCCATCTTGTCCCGTTTCCAGTGGTGCTTTAGGGTGCCCTACTTCCGCCTGTGGTATCTGTCCTTATCCAGCTCTGATGCCAACCATGTGATCATCTCCAGATCCCTGGAATAAATTATCGAGAGCCTCCACCCTGGATCCCATCACTTTCTCTAACACACAGCAGCGTGTCATGGAATTCATGAACAAGTCCCTTCACTTCCATCGGACTGCTTCCTCTCGCGGTCCTGACCCTTCCACTGCCAAGCTATTGTATCCCCAATCGCTCCCTCTGGAAAGCCATCTCCTTCTTCTACTGTTGTCCTTTCTTCAAGGCCTAGCTCTGCTGTGTCCTCATCTGAAAAGTCTGCTTTGCTCACCCCAGACACACTGATCTTGCCCTTTCCTGAGCTCTCACTGCGTGGCTTTTTTGTTTGTTTTTTTAAAAAACATGTTTTTAATGATCTCAGAGAAGAAGGGAGAGGAAGAGAGAGATAGAAACATCAATGAAAGATGAGAGAGAATCACTGATTAGCTGCCTCCTACACGCCCCACACCGGGGATCCAGCCCACAACCTAGGCATGTGTCCCCGACTGGGAATCGATCTCCTGATTCATAGGTCGATGCTCAACCACTGAGCATGGCTTTTTATGCCTCTCAGCAGGCTGACACTCACCCACTTCTACTCGGTCAGTCCTTGTGCCCTAGCTCTCGTCATCACATTCTCTGAATTGTACTCATACAGTGCATAGAATGTCATAGGTGATGACTTGATTGGAAAGGGATTTGAAGAAGTGAAGGCTTGCATATTTCCTAGAAAATGGTCAAGGAAGAGTTTGACTTGTTAAGGATTTTTAGAAGCTGGGTTGGGCTACTTCTCATAGCGTGGGTGTGCTCCAGCACCCCAGGTCTTAGCTTCAGCATGGTGTGGGTCTATACCCCAGCAACCAAATACTTCCAGTGGGGTAGGCAAGTCCTCTCTGCTTCCTGCCTCACCCTGGCTGCTGTCTTGGGGATACTTGGAGTGTCAGGTCTGTCCCCTGAAAGTTGTAGTGGTTTTGCCAAGAAAGTTTATATCCCTCCTGTCCATTCATCCTCAAACTCCCCTGGGAACTTTCTGAGCAACTGCCATGCTGCCTCATGCCCATACTGCCTCTCTCACATGGACGAGTGAGCCCTCAGCCAATAGAATGGACAAATAAATTCAGAGGTTTCCCTTCACATCTCATGGTCCCCAGGGAGATTGGGTGGCCTTGCCTCTTTGTAAGGGGATTTTCTGGGTCAAGGTGCCACCAGGACAGGAGTAATGTTCCCTCTGTTCCTGAGCTGGAAAAAGTGGACTGAGGCTTTTGGAGCCCCAAAGCTGGAGTAGCTGGGAACTCCACCCTCTCAGAAGGGTGAGGAGTTGGCCTATTGTGGGTTACAGATGTGCCCCAGCTGGACTTGCCCCCTCCCCCCACCTCTTGTCCCCCACTTCCCTCCCCCCCAGTGTTTGTTGCTATTCAACCCTGAGAAGAGCTGCTGAGTTAGCTTTCTCTGGTGCGGCTAGCTCTTGGAGCCAGGCTGTCCTGTATCTCTCACACTGTCCACCCCTTAGATAAACAGACTGGCATCCTCCACACACTACGAGGTTCTGATGTGGCTGCAAAGGGCTCCATTAGCCAAACGCCTCTCTCTGTAAGAAGGGCCTGGCAAAGGGCCCTGCTTTTCTTCCAGCCTGAGTCAGGCCTTTGCTGGAGTGACAGGAGAATCCACTTCCTGCCTGAAAAGGTGGCCTCCGCAGAGGTCTCCGCCGGGCGGAGCCTTCCTTCCTCACTGCTCACGCACCCAGGCTTCCTCCTCACGGAAGGCCTGGGCAGGCCTGGGCATGAGGCAGCCCCCCTTAGCCTTTCATGTGAGCGGTTGATCTTTCGAACCCAGTCCTGCAAATTGGGCACCGACCAGCTTACAGAACCACTTTGCAGCCTGCCTGGCCCCCTGGGTGGGGTGACATTTGAATTGTATATCAAACATGGCCCCAGATGTTTATTCCACCGCCCACCCCCCTGAACGGTGCAGCTTTGTGAGCCCCCCACACTGAGTAAACTCAGCTGGGCCGCCTTTATGTGGTTTGTTCTGGAGTCTGAACAAGGGGATTTGCTTTCTTTGAAAGGTGACCTGTGAGCAAAGAGAATGTCACCGGCAGCTGGTTAGGGGTGGGCCTTAGGGATGACAGAGAGGGCAGACACCAAGGCTCTGGCCTCAGCAGTGGTGGTGGGATTACTGACCAGTGTGGCTGGGCTCAGCACCTGAAAGCTAGGGGTGGAGGGAAGCAGACCACCTGGGCACTCATGGCTCTGTTGACCCAGTACCCTCAGCGGATGGGCCTGTTGTGGCCCAAGAGAGCCCAGTTTAAATCAGAGGTGGGGGAAGAGGAGAATCTGTTACAGAAGAAGGAGAGGCCAGCTGCAAAGCATCCTCGGAGAGGCCTTCTGAGGGAAAGCTCAAAGCTGCAGAGGTATCAGATGACCCCTGCCTTCCAGGAGGCACACATGAACCCATCAAGGGAATTCAGACTGCTCTTTAGTGGGAAAGGTACAGAGGATAGAACTGTCACTCTGCCAAGCTGGCTTTACCTCCTCCGGGAAGCCCTCCCTGACCTCCTCCTCCAGGTCCCACGTCCTCACCGTTCCCAGACTCTCCAGAACTTACTTGTCTGTCTCTAGCACTAGAGTAAAGCACGAGAGTAAAGGTTCACAAACTTCCGGGTGGGGCCCAGGAAGCTCTCCCCCACCCCAGGTGACTCAGGTATGGGCAGACTTCAAAGAACCATTTTGCTCTCGAGCAGCCTCTCCAAATAGAAATATAACGTGAGCCACGTATATTACTTTAAATTTTCTAGTAGCCACTTGAAAATGTAAAGCAGCTAAAATCATTTCTAAAGTATTTTTTCATTTAACCAAAATATCATTCCAACATGCAGTCAATACACAAATTGTTAATGAGGCGGTTTGCATTCCTTTTGGGTGTTTTCTTACTGTCTTTGAAACCTGGCCCACAGACCAGCAGTTTTAGCAGCACCTGTGAGCTTGGTGGAAATGCAGGATCTCGGGCTCCTGCCCAGACCTACTGAATCAGATCCTCATTTTATTTTTATTTATATGTTTGTTTGTTAATCCTTTGGAAGATATTTTTCCATTGATCTTGTAGAGAGAATGAGAAAGAGAGAGAAACATCCATGTGAGAGAAACACATTGACTAGTTGCCTCCTGCATGCGCCCCAACCAGGGCCCAGGCTGGGGAGGAGCCTGCAACCGCAGTACATGCCCCTTGACCAGAATCAAACCTGGGACCCTTTGGTCCGCAGGCCAATGCTCTATCCATTGAGCAACACCAGCTAGGGCCAGATCCTCCTTTTAACTTGTCTGCAGAGGCTGGGAATCCCTACTCTGGATCTAGATCGTGAGCTCCTTCGTGTCAAGACTGTGCTTTAGCTTATTTGTAGCACCTACAGGGGAACCTACCTTCTAGAAGGTACAGAGCATATGATTTTGGAGGAAAGGAGTGAATGCTTGAATTCCGCAGGCACCCTCCCTCCCCAACTCCTGGCACCACATCCCTATGCCCTGTCCATGAGAATCTCAGAATCTCAGGTCTGAAAAAGAATTTAGGAGTCAGAGAACAGAGGTGTGTCAGAGCCGATAGGACATTTAAAGTTGCTGTAGCCTCACTCCTTTGAGTCTCACCTTGGGTAAATCCCCCAGGTTGTTGGGTCCAGCCGGCCACCTTCCTTTGGGAGTAAAGTGGTTTGAGAGGGCGTGTTGCTGGGCTCCCCCTCAGGAAGTCTGTGGAGCCATTGTTGAGGGGCCCAGGGTCTGGCCTGCACATATCATCTTTATCCATCTGCTTCTCAGTCTTCTTCCAGAAAAGATTTAAGGCACCTGTAAACATGCATAGATTTCAACAAATTGAAACAAAAATAGAAAAAATGGTAAAGAAGTGTGCATGGATACACTAGCATTACATATAGTAGTGAAAAGTCAGAACAACCTCAGTGTCCAAGACTGGGGGAGTAGCTAACCAAACCATGGCCTCCAAACCCTGAATTCTGTGTCACAGTTCAGAAAGCTGATATGGAAGTATTCGCTGATGGGGAAAATGTTCATTACATGGTGTAAGGGTATCGTGCCGAACTTATTTTATTTCTGACATGGAAGAATGTCTGGAACCGACACACACACATACACACACACACACACATATCTCAAAATATTAGTTTTGCTTTTGCAGGGGGAAGGATTCTGAGTGATTCTTACTCTCTTCTGGACTAACTACTGATTCTTTAATTTCTAGTTTTTCCCCTCAGTGAACATGAATTCTTGTGTGATACAGAAATAAAATTTAAAAAATAGAATATGGGTGAGGAAAATGGGAAGAGGAGAAAATCAGAGTCCTACTCAGTGTAGAATTTATCTGGAAAATGTATTGATCATTTAAAGTCCTAACTACAGCCCAGTGGGTGTGGCTCAGCAACTGAGCATCGACCCAGGAACCAAGAGGTTGCCAGTTTGATTCAGTCAAGGCACATGCCTGGGTTGCAGGCTCGATTCCCCAGTAGGGGACGTGCAGGAGGCAGCTGATTGATGAAGTTCCTCTCTCGCATCAATGTTTCTTTATCTCTCTCCCTTCCTCTCTCTAAAAAGCAATGAAAACATATTTTTAAAGTCCTAACTACAGGTTTATACCATTATGGTGCAGTGACCCTATTTACATGTAGCAAGCAATTAGTAAGTATTTTTAAAAATATTTTTTTTTATTGATTTCAGAGAGGAAAGGACAGGGAGAGAGAGAGAGAGAAACATCAATGATAAGAGAGAATCACTGATTGGCTGCCTGCTGAACACCCCCTACTGGGGATGGAGCCTGCAACCTGGGCATGAGCCCTTGACCCGAATAAAACCTTCCGTCTGCAGGCTGATACTCTATCCACTGAGCCAAACCAACTAGGGTGCAATTAGTAAGTTTTGAGAGATGGCCTTACCGTATTAGGATTTGAAAATTCATGAGCCAGCTTTTCTTCAAGTTCAGTTTGTATTCAGGGAAGTGAAAATTAATAATGGTGCAGTCTCTGTTTTGTTTTGAATGGAATCTGACAGTGACCCGCCCTTCACATGTAGGCTCCAAATAGCCTGTGTATGTTGGATAATGACTTGTGTAAGAGAGAATCCTAAGGTCCTGTGAGAGCTGGATGGGTGGGTGGGTGGGTAAGGGAGTGGATGGATGGATAGATGAGTAGGGGTATGTGTACGTGTACACACACACACACACACACACACGTAACATCGAGCATAGGACCACTTTCACCACCTCCAGGGCCAGCACTTTGATCCAAGCCACATTAACAGGATCCTAACTGGTCTACCTGCCTCCACTCTTTGGCCCATTCGCTACCCTGTAGCCCGAGCCTTCCTCTTCACCATCTGGCCTGTCCTGCCTCTTGCGTCTCATCGCCCATACCTCAGCCCTCGCTCGCTCCACTACAGCCATGCTGGCCTTTTCAGGACCTTTGCATATCCTGTTTCCCCAGCCTAGACACACTCTGCCCTTCTCTGGGGTCCTCCCCTCCCGTGTGGCTGTGGTCTCTGCTGACCACAGGCCTGATACGCCTTTCTCACCGCCCTATATCAAGTAACAACCAGGTTCTCCGTCAACACCGTATCCTAATTCATGTGTCTTCATAGCATGCCTCCCCTCCACAGAGCACATGTTTATTTGTTTACTGTTTGTCTCCCTCCACTAAAATGCAAACTCTCTGAGGCCACAGGCTTTATTTCTCTTTACTACCCTTTTATTAGTGCCGAGCGCCCCAAACACATGCTCAGTAAATATCTGAAGGAAGGCATGGACTTCAGGTATCATGTGACTGATCTTCCTCATTTTACCAATGAGGCGCCTGCAGGTCCACTGAGGGAGCTCCGTGCTTTGCCCAAGGTCACAGGGCTGGGTCCGCAGGGCCAGCTAGTCCTGCCTTCTCCGCTCCTGCCCGTGCCTTGGGAGGGAGATTAACCACATCCACTGAGGACGGGGCCGCTGCCGTGGCCATCCTGTCTCCTGTGTGTTTTTCCAGTTTATACGGAATTTCAGCCCAGAATAGCAGAAGAAGAAAAAACATTGTTTCTCCAGAACCCTGGAAACTCTTCCAGTGGGTCTGTCCCTGGAAAAACAGCAGCAATCTCAGGGTGGGAAGGTAGGAAACGGAGGAGGGGGTTCCTCCAGCCTTGGGGGCAAGGGGCCAGATTCGGTTTTGCAATCAAAATAGCATCTGGGTCTGTTTCCGCAGAGCGGGTTCTGGAAGGTGGGTTTATCTGGAGTATCAGGCGGGGTTCTCCTCTCCTGGCCCAGGAGGGTTTGGGATGGCAGGTGACTTCAGGGCTCACCCAGCATGTGACATAAAGAAACTGGGCCCAAAGAAGCCTCCAGAAACCTCTCTTACAGCCTGGCCCGAAAGCCTGCTGAGCCCTACCCTGGTCTCACTCAGGGGCATCTCCTGACACCTACCCCTGCCCCCCGCCCCCCAGGCTCCTATCCCTCCTTGAGATGGCTCAGACACCCACTTTGATGCATAGAGAGCTCTGGCCTCCTCCCTCTCATGCCCCATGTGGGTTGGAAATCATCTGTGAAATGAGAGATTTGAGGCGTCACTCACCCGTGTGAGGACAGTGGGGCCCTGGAGCAGTGGAAGGAGTGGGGGAGGGGTGCTAAGGGCCGTTCCAGTCTTCTGAATCCTGTTTCCTCTGTCTGGCTTCTCAGATGCAGCTTTTGGATAAATTTCCCATCGAAGGTGGACAGAAGGACCCCAAGCAGAGAATCATTCCCTTCCTCCCAGGTAAGCTCTGAGCGACCCTTTGGTGGGATAGGGGGAAACCTGGGGAGGGGCAGTCCTTAGGCCAAGAAAAGACTGGCTGCAAAGCCAGAAATTCTGGGCAGGGCAGGCCCAGGAAGCTGCATGTTCGCCAGTCCCCAGGGGCTTGGAAGTCCTTGATTTTGAAGGCCCACTCTCCTCACAGGGGCCTCTCCTACCATCCCAGGGCCATCTCGGGCCCCAGGTTATGTAACTTCTGAGGAGTTTCTCAAGCTCTTGGACTTTGGATCCTTTTTACAAAACGCACAGAGATCAAGTTCTCCTATGAAAGGATGGAAAACTACAAGCTGAGCTCTCGTCACTGGCTCCCATGGTCACCACGGAGAACCTTAAATTGAGCACGCTTCCCACCTAATCCCCTCCATCTTCCCGGCACGCCACCCAGGCGAGGCTTTGTTCCTGGCCTGGGCTTGTGCTGCTGGGAGGGAACTGGGAACATCCAACACCCGGGTTTGTAATGGCCTTAGATGTTGCGCCAGTAGAGTCCAGGGCTCTGCCCACCAGGGACCTGAGGGCCCCGCTGGGATGCTGTGGTCACAAGTGTCCCAGAACCAACATGAAGCCAGTGGGTGCCCTGGTGCTGGGCATGAGGAGGAGCCAGTGCTCCAGGGAAAGAGGACCCGTGTGTGTTGATGAAGGGCTCAGCTGTGCCAGGCCCAGGGATAAGTGCCTCCTGGGGTGGGGCTGGGTGGCCTGGTCAGTCAGGGGAGGTCTGGTCTTGTCTCTGGCCTCTAAGAAATCCTCAAGGCCCACTCCCCAGTTAGGGAGCCTGTTAAGACCGGATGTGACCCTCTCAGCGCTGTGGAGTTCCAGTGTTGATTGGAGCAGGAGCTCATTGTGAACTGAGGAAGGCACCCCTGAAAGAGGGGGCCCTGGAGCTGACCTGGAAGCCGGGGTGGGGTAGGAGGGTGGGGTGAAGCGCACGCTTCCTGTCCTGCTGCTGCCATATAGTCCACTGTCTCAGGCGTCGGATTGACCGGCTTCACCCCAGGAGACCCTGGCTCCAGCCTGGAAACTCTGGCTCTGGTGGTCCAGTGTTCTTTATGCCTCAGTTTCCTTATCTGGGAAGAGGGGACGATAATCATATCTACCTCATGGGGCTGTTGTAAGGATAAAATGAACATTCAGGTGCTTAGAAGTAAGTATAGCTAGCCTCTAGTAGGACCTTACAAAAAAAAAAAAAGCCTTTATTATAACCAACGCCTAACCTGTGCCCAGCATGTTACACAGCACAGCCACATAGCTAACTCATTGGATCCTCCCAGGGAAGTTATATCCCCCATTTTACTGACTAGGAAATTGAGGCCTAGGGAGACTAACAGCCTGACACAAGCTGCACAGCCAGGAAGTATAGCCAGCCAGCACCAGAACTCACATCTCTGACTGCTGGGCCAGCTCTGCCCTCCGCACCAGCTACCCCAGGAGAGGATGATAACCTGACAGTTGCTGCCCGACCAGGGGCCTCCCTTATTGGTACTCTTATGCGATTGTGATGAGGATGAAAAGAATCGCTTTGCAGGATGCTTGTCCTGCAGTAAGTGCTCCACAAATGCAGCTGCCCCATTGCTTCCAAGGCCCATGGCCTCCAGTTCTCTTTGCCCCCGAGTTCAAGGGGCCCAGACAAAAGTCTGCACACCTAGCGGGTTACCTTACAGGAGACGAGCCCGGAGCCTACCTAATAGCTCCTGTCCTTTGCTCCAGAGAAACACACTCTCTCGGTCTCCCCAGGCAAAGGCAAAGGTGCTGTGCGCTCCCGAGCAAGACACTGCCCCTGTCATCTAAGGCTGTTTGCTGTGCACACATCTTTGAAAAGATAATCCAGAGCAAAAGGCAGTTAGTGCCCTGCTGACAGACATACAGACACGAAGGGAGCCGGGGAGAGTAATCTCACAGCGAGTGTACCTTGTGCTTTCTGGGGCCTCCTGCTCTGTGGGTGGAAATGAAGTTCTTTAGACGCCGGACTCGGCATGATGGGGTCAGCAGCCTCTCAGAGCAGCCTGCTGTTTACAGAGAACTTTCTGCCTTGTTTTAAAAGACTATTGTGGAAAATCCATCTCCTGTTGCCCATCCTGGGATTGGAGGCCATTTCCTGTGTATCCTGAGTTTGCCAGCCCACGGAGGCTCCCTGGGAGGAAACGGTCATTACAGAGTGAACTCAAGTGTGTAGCTGCTGATGTAAAAAGCAAACTGCGACCAGGGACCCAGAGACATCAGAAGCCAGACTGGGGAGCAGAGAGGGGTGAACTCACTCCGCAGGGTTGTGCGAGGTTTCCTCCCTCCACAAACCATCTGTGTCCCTGGCCCAGCTGGTACTGTCCCCTTGAGCTTCCAGAAAGCCCCTTCCCCCCAATAGCCTAGTCAGTCCCACCCATAGGTGTATGTATTCCTGGGCCGACGAGTCGTGGAGCAACTGGATAGCTTAGGAAGAAAAGTGAGCCCACAGCCATGATCAAGGTAGGTGTTGCCAGCCAGCAGGCAGCCTCATGACCTTATGTGCGTGGAGGCATGTATTTTTAGACAGTGGGCATGCTCAGGTCCCTTGTGCCAGCTCACCCATTTATACACCGGCCCCTTCATGAAGAGGCCATATGGAGCCACAGGTCAGGAGGGAGCTGGGGGAATTGTTAGCAGGGTCTCCAGGGCCTTCCTCTCCCTGCCCCCCGAGCAGATCCGGTGTTTGTTCAGGGCAGAAGGAAACAGGGGGAAGGGATGTCTTTAGCTAGAGCTGGTCCGCGGTGTGGGGAGAGCTGGCCTTCTCCCTGGGCGATAGGCGTTTCTGTGAGTCTCCACCAGATACCCCCGAGGAAGCCCTCCCTGAGTGGCCTGGGAAGCGCTGAGAGAGGCAGCTGGCGGTTACTGCACCCCCAAGGGAGAAGGTCTGAGAGGTCTCTGAGCCCCACTGATGACCTCAGACGGTAGAAAAAGGCAGGCCTACGTGATGGAGAAAGAAAAATAGCGTCTGCTGGTAATGCCAGGGTTTAGAAAAGATTGACAAGATTATAGGCCTGAGAGGCACCATGTGCTGTTTTCAAAGTGTCTTCCGCTAACCTCCTCTGCAAACGCTGGGTCTGCTCTTGCCGTAATTACTTCCCCCACCCCCCAAATCCTTCTCTTGCTCTGTAATCTGGGGCGGGCGGTTCTCAGGGCGGCTGTCGGCGGCTGGCCTTGAACGCAACGTGGAAGCGTGTCCATTCCTGCCCAAGGTGTTTATTGAGCACTTGCTTTGTGCCGGGCCCCACTGCAGTCACTGATGACGTCACTGAGAACAAGTTCGATTGGGGCGCTGTTCTCAGGAAGTTCACCTTGCATTGGGGAGCAGAAAGCAAACAAAACCCGATAGTGATAACTTCCAGAACCTAAAATACCCAAGTCAAGCGACAGGTAGCTGGGCCCGGGGCACCTGATATCAAAAAAGGCCTTTTTGCAGAGGTGACACCTGAACTGAACCAGGCCTAGGCAGATCAGGGCCCCGAGTGTCAGGCTGAGGAGACGGCAAGGACAGTGACCTGAGTGTGACTGAGGATGTGCGTTTGAAGAACAGCAGTAAGCAATGAAGTGGGGTTATGAGGGGGCTGCCCAGGAACAAGTCGGCTCCACATGTGTGCGTAAGTTGTGCGATGCGGTCCCATAAAACAGCCTCAGCGTCAGTCGTCTCATCTATCAAATGGGTTGGTTGTGGTTTAGGATGACAGTCCAAGCAGTTAAAGCATGGACAGTGCTGTGTGAACTGCCTGTCCTTCACGGGGGCTGTACTGTGAGACACAAATGTGGGGTGTCCTTTCCCTGCCCTCTCTGTTGATTCAGCTTCCCCCCCCCCCCCCCCCCCGCTGCATTTCCTCCCCAGTCACACGTCTCGCTTCTCCTTCCTTGCCTGTGGCCACTTGGAAAGCAGCAAGGAGCTTGTTTCTGAAGAGCTGATGACTCAGATGGCTGACCTAGGCTGAGTGGTAGTGGAGGCTCTGCAGCCCTGGCCCCGTCACCTGATAACACAGCAGCGTCACCAGCATGGCAGTTCTCGGCTCCAGAGCTGCCACGCCACACTGGGAATAATGAGCTTTGCAGGAGGCAGCCACTCAAGGGTCTGTTTACTTTTGGAAGTAGGTGGGGATTGGGCCCCCTAGCCCTGCCCCGTGTCATCCCACGGCTCCGGACGAGGGAAAGAGTCAGGTCACTTCATTACAGCGTGCTCTGTGCCTTCCTTATCCGGAGTTGCCACCCCAAATCCTCAGCCCTGAATGGAGCATGTGTTAGGTATCTTCCCCAAGAAGCCTCTGATTTAAGCAGAGACACATCTTTTTTTTGAGGTCTCAGCCCATTTAATTTAATGTGCAGACAAGCGCACCCCGGACTGCGCTCTAGCATACTGGATTCTGGTGTCAAGCTTGTTAATCGCTGTGGCACAAAAGCGAATAAGGTAAATTCTAGCAACATTCCCAGATTCCAGTGATTTCAGGTTTCGGGGACATTACTCACCTCTCCCTCAGCGCCCCCCGCCCCCCGAAATCGTTTATGTACATGATACCCAAGCATCCTTTTACAGGGTCAAGTCCTCTCACTCCATGCTTAGAGAGGACACTGCTGTGCCCTGGGAATGGTGCTATCAGTAAATTTATGCTCGAGTGTAGATGACTGACAGGTCAGGTACCTGAGCCCAGGTATGAGAGAGGTGAGAGCAAGAGGGCAGCTGGGTGCGGCGGGGGAAAGAAAGGAAGAAAGTGCTGGACCTCTGCACCATGACAAGCCCAGTTGTGGAGGCTGAGCGAGCTTTCAGCGTGGCTGCCACACAGGGCCAGCTGCGCCCTAGACGGACCACTCCAAGGGGCGAGGCTTTGTCCTGTGTATGTTGAGGTCTCTGAAAGGTTCTAGGCTGAGGAGCCATATGACTGGATTTCTGTTTGTTTTAAATATATTTTTATTGATTTCAGAGAGGAAGGGAGAGGGAGAGGGAGAGGGAGAGGGAGAGGGAAGGGAAGAGAAGAGAGAAACATCAATGATGAGGGAATCATTGATTGGCTGCCTCCTGCATGCCCCCCACTGGGGATCAAGCCTGCAACCTGGGCATGTGCCCTTGACCATAATTGAACCTGGGACCCTTCAGTCTGTAGGCTGGCCTCTATCCACTGAGCCAAACCAGCTAGAGCTAGATTTTTGTTTTGAAAGGACCCCTCAGCCCACGGATGTCAGACACACTGGAAGGGCAAGGTGGGGCAGCGGGGGAGGTCCAGCAAGAGATGAGGGTGGCATGGTTGAGGCTAGGCAAGGGAGTGGAGAGAAGTAGGTATTTTAGAGGAATAGCCAAGAGGCCTTGCTGATGGGTTAGTGCTGGGATGAGGGAGAGGATGGGGATGCCCAGATTCTGTTGGGGGGTAGCTGTGGCCCCAAATGGCAGAGTGAACGTTTCCCAGCACCCCTCCCCCAGCCCCCACCTTGGACATCACCCCTGCGGCTGAAAGAAAATAACTTCTGTCCTCCTTCCTGAGATAGCTGAAGCCTTTGGCTCATATGAAAGGTGCTTTGTGGTGGGGAGTCCCTGCCATCAGCTCCCCCCCCCAGGAGCTTCCAGGCACCAGACATTCTGGTTTCTGGGTCCAGGTTTCTGTTGGGGGTAGCAGGGGCAGCAGAGGGTGGTGGTGGAGGAGAGAGAACACTTGGGTCCATTGAGAGGGAGCTCAACCCCCCTCCTCCTTAGGAGCCGAGGGGCACTGGTGGTAGGTCTCTGCAGTATCTCTGGCCTGACCTCTCCATTGCTAGTCAAGCTCACCCCAACTGGACCGAGGCCTAAGGACAAAAGCCCAAGCCAGAGCTCTTTCCTGGCAGGATGGAGCTGACCCTTGGAGACGCCCCAGGACCATGTGAACTGATGCACCATTCATTCCAAGTGGTGCCATTGCTCTGAGCCCTGCAAACACCTCCCCCTCACCTCCATAGTTCCAAGGACCAAGGTCCACTGAGGAGGCCCCAGATGCCATGCTGCCTGGGCTCCAGACCACAGTGGGCCTGAGGGACTGGCACAGCCTGAACATGAAGTCTGTTCACCTGAATGCCCCTTCAGAAGGCAGGGGAGGAAGCCAGGGGGTGGGTGGGGGGTTGGCTGGCAGCACCAGCCCTCTCTACCCTTCAGGGGCAGGGTGTGAGGAGAAAGGGCTATACTTCTGGTTGCCCCAGGACAGCACAAGGGGCCAGCTGGATTTTACCTTAGTGAGAACAAATTGGGGCAGATCTCAGGGAGAATTTCCAAAGTTGCATTGCCAAAGGAAGCTGTATGACTCCTTAGCTCTGCCAGTCCCAGAGTGTGGTGGTGGTTCTGACAGACCTGAACCTGGCTTTGGGCTCAAACAGAGCTAGGTCCAAATGGGTCTTTCTACTTGGTGCTAGTTGTCTGACTTGAAACTGTCTTTTCCATGCTGGAGGCCGGGAAGCATTGCACTTCAGCACCAGAGGCCCTAGAACCAGACAACCCTGAGTCACATCCTGACTCAGCCTCTCCATAGCTGTGGGCCAGCCTTACTCAGCACCTTTACATCTCCTTCATCATTCTCGCCTGTGAAATGCCCCCAGTGCTGTTGAGAGCACCAGATGAAATGCTATCTATGAAGCACACAGTAAACACTCAGTGAGGATTAGGTGATTGTTAGTGTTGAATGAACTCAAAAGGTCTGGAAGCTTTGAAATAAATGATAAATATTTATTCAAGGGAATTAGTGCTTACAAACTGGTAACAAACCTAGGCAAAACCCCAGCCACGTTCTGAAGAAGAGAGAAAAGTTACGAGTTCTTGTGGGAAAAAGGGTATTCTTGAGACTAATCAGCCCTGCATTCTTAGCCCTAGGATTGGTTCAGGACAGATATCAGTCAGACATCAGGGGTCTGGATGACGGATGCCAGGTGGTAGAGTGTCGGTGTCAGGAGGACTGGTTCCGTCCGGTGGTCTGGACAATGGACTCAGATCGTCTGAACATGGGAGTCCTGCAGGGAGGGAATAGGGAGTTATCTGGAGGTCTGGTGTGTGTCCAACCACATATTGATACAGGACTGTAGAGTTCAAAGAATTTAAGTTTTCAGGCTGGTGAGAACAAGAATGGGGTCTTGCCCCAGCCGGTTTGGCTCAGTGGATAGAGCATTGACCTGCGGACTCCAAGGTCCCAGGTTCGATTCTGGTCAAGGGCATATGCCCAGGTTATAGGCTCGATCTCCAGTAGTGGGTGTGCAGAGGCAGCCAATCAATGATTCTCTCTCATCATTGATGTTTCTATCTCTCTCTCTCTCCCCCCCTTCTTCTATGAAATTAATAAAAATATATTTTTAAAAAAGAATAGGGTCTTTCCTCATACCTCAGCCTTCATAATGGTAACAACCTTAGCACTTGATTAAAGCAACTCCATTTTACACCTTCCCTAGCTTCACTCTGTCATTACTATTGGGCTCATCACACAACGGTGAGCTGTCTCTCTGGGATCCTTTCCCTCTGTGAGGTCTCATTTCAAGGTTTGCTGCTCAAAATGTAGTTTGCAGATCATCAGCATGAGCATCTCTGAGAGCTTGCAGCACCTGACTGGCATGTCTCAGTGGCTGAGCATTGACCTATGAACCAGGAGATCACAGTTCGATTCCCGGTCAGGACACATGCCTAGGTTGCAGGCTCAATCCCCAGTGTGCAGGGATGCAGAAGGCAGCCAATCAGTGACGCTCTCTCATCATTGATGTTTCTATCTCTCTCTTCCTCTCTCTCTGAAATATATATATACACACATACATACACACACTGAGTGGCCAGATTATTATGACCACCTGATGTTTGTAGGCAAATTAGCTATAATTTCGCACTGAAGTTGCTAGAGGGCCAGACCATCTAATCTAATAAAAGCATAATATTAAAATTGACCGTTTTTCGGGATGCCTAAGCCACGCCCACCAGCCAATCAGAGCGACTATATGCAAATTAGACCAGCCAAGATGGCGGAGGCCGCAGCCCTGGGAGAAGCCGCGCACCAGGATCCAGCAGGGCAGACGGAAGACCTCTGCCCCGGGATCCAGGCAGCAGCCGCAAGGCGGGAGGAGCAAGTGGGCCTGTGGCCGTGATCCAGGCCGCAGCATGTGCCAGCCAGTTGCCGCAGCTGTGGGGCCGGAGGAGCAGGGCGGGAGCAGCCAGCCGGCCCCTCAGCTGCAGCCTGGGGACCGATCGATCATGGGGCACACACACGGAGGCTGCTAAGCCTTTGTGTGTGTGCCCTACAATGGATTCCAGGTGGCAACTGAGGAGGGGTGGAAGCAGTCAGTTGGCCCTGTCTCCCGTGAGAGGCTCCGTCTCTCTTCAGAGCTGGGGTGAACCCATGGGAGCCAGGAGAGGGAGAGATGGGCAGGGGCGGGGCGGAGGGAGCAGCAGCCAGGGAAGGTTTGGGGGAAGTAACCAGGTGGGGGAGGGGTGGAACAGGATGGAGGGAAGAACTTTATAAAAGAGTCAGTGCACAGCAGAGTTAAAAAAAGAGGATGTATGAGTGACCTGTAGGGCCTATAATGAAAACCAAGTATAGTTGTGTACTGGGGACAGATTTTGAAAGTAGAAGTCAGAAAAGAAAAAAATATAAACAATAGTGGATAATTAGGCAGGTAGATAGGTATTAAAACAGTGGAAGTAAGTAGAGAAGAATGTATGGCAAAGGTAGGATGAGAGAAAAAGAGGGAGGGAAGAAAAGTTATCAAG
>PVJC01007272.1:0-52026 GCA_004026665.1 Murina feae | reverse complement strand
TGCTTGGTGGGCTTCCCAGGCCCCTTGCAGGGCACCAGGAAGTGGGAAAGCAAGATGGCAGGCTGGGGAGTGGGAAAGAGGCAGCGAGGCAGTCTTGGCCTGCTTGTCAGCTGCCCAGGCCCTTTGTGGGTCACCGGGGAGTGGGAAAGCAAGGCTGCAGGGGCCAGAGGCCTGCTTGGCAGCTCCCCAGACCCCTTGGCGGCACCGGGAAGTGGGAAAGGAAGGCAGCAGGGGACCGGTGAGTGGGAAAGAGTTGGTGGCCTGCTTGGCAGCTCCCCAGGCCCTTTGGGGGCCACTGGGGAGCGGGAAAGCAAGCTCTTGGGGGCTGGGGTCCTGCTTGATGGCTCCCCAGACCCCTTCCGGGGATCAGGGAGCAGGAAAAGGCTGGCCTGACCACGAGGCGGGGTTTTCCCTGCTTTCTGGTGGCTGGAGGAAGATGGGCAGTAGGCAAGTTTGGGAGGCAGGCAGCCCCCAGCCCTGGCCACATCTCAAAAAAGAGAACAACATGCAGGGAAGGGCAAGAGTCTGAGAGATCAACATAGAGGGGGTGCCTGCTCCAAGCCTCCACGGTGTGCCTGGGGGCAGGCCCCCAGCAGGTAGACACACACAGGAGGACTGCTCCGAGCCTCTGATGCAGCTGGGGGCAGGTCCCCAGTGGCCACACACACACACACACACACACACAGAAGGCAGACTGGGGCCATCATAGGATATCCACTGAGGGGTCCCAGACTGTGAGAGGGCACAGGCCAGGCTGAGGGACTCCCTCCACCCCGAGTGCACAAATTTTTGTGCACCGGGTCCCTAGTACTGCTATAAAAAAGAAGGAACTTTTACCATTTGCAACAGCACATATGGAACTGGAGAGCATTATGCTAAGGGAAATAAGCCAGTTGGAGAAAGATAAATATCACACTCAGTTGTGGGATATAATGATCAACATAATTTGATGAACAAGAATAGATCCAGTCAAATGGTAGAGGAGGAAGGGGTTTGTGATCAACCAAAGGACTTGTATGCATTCCTATTAGCATAACCAATGGACACAGGCATTGGGGCGGTGGGGGCTTGCCACAGGTGGGAATGGCTGGAGGAGGTCAACTGGGGAAAATGGAGACATATAAAAAACTTTAGACAAAAAATAATTAATTGATTAATTAATTAAATGAAAAAATAGGAAACGTGTCTAATGTTTTTCTAATTTGTTGTTAGTATGTGTAACATGTAACATGCCAAATAAATACAGGATTTATTTTTAATTCCCATCTAGATCATAACAAAATAAAAAGCCAGATTTGAAACATTATTTTGAGAATAGTATTTATTATGATAAATCTGTTCTCTGACTTCTCCCTATACTTCTCCATCTTTCTTCATGTATGTGTGAAACAAAAACTTTATTTCTTCCTCTAAAAGAGTTATGTGATTTGTCACTTGCTCTTTAATAGTATTTCTTTCTTTATATTCTTGGATGATCTTTTAGTTTGAGCTGAAGCCTACTCTTATTTTCTCATGAGAGTCAACTATTGGTATGTCTTCTGAACTCCACATTGAATGAGCCATGGAATTAACCATGGAATTAACCATGGTGAGAATCTTCATACCATAGAAATCAATAAATGTTTTCCTTAAAGGTCTGATTATTAAATATTTAACAATATACCACTGCCACTATCTAAATCTTACATTGATATCTTTCAAAGCGAATGAAAATTGCTGTTCCCAAGACAGATCAATATGTTTTTCAACCTATTATTCATTACATAAGATGTGACATATATTTCAAATCACCTCATGCAATTTTTACACAATGTTACTGAGATATATTTAAAATACCATAAAATTGACTCATTTAATGTATATAATAACATGTTTTTAATATAATCAAAGGGTTGTACAACAATCACCATTGTTTAATTCCAAAATATTTTTTATCATGAAAAAACAAAAACCTTTGCCCTGTAGCAGTCACTCCCCATTCAGCTGCTGGCAACCACTAAGTTGTCTCTGTAGATGTGCCAATTCTGGACATTTCATATAAATATAATTATACTAGAGGCCTGGTGCATGAAATATGTGCATGGGGGGTAGGGGGACCTCACAGTCTGAACTGCATCCTCTCCAATCCATGATCCCTTGGGGGATGTCTGACTGCCTCTCATAATCTGAGACCGCTGATTCCTAACCGCTTGTCTGCCTGCCTGCCTGCTTGATCACCCCTATCCCTCTGCCTGCATGCCTGCCTGATAGCCCCTAACTGCTTCCCTGCTGGCCTGATTGCCCCTAACTGCCTCTGCCTTACCACACACCCAGGATCCAGGATTCCCTCCTCTGGCTGGTCACAGGCACCTGGGACCCAGGCTTTCCTTTCTCTGGCTGGCTGCAGGCACCCAGGACCTGGGCTGGCTTTGCCTAGGCCAGCCACAGCCACAGGTGACTGTGGATGGGAAGCTTCACCTGGGCTACCGCTGCAAGTCTCCAGGACCATGGGGCCGGCTGCTTGTCTCTCTCCCAGGCTGCAGGTACAGATGCAGCCGCTGGCTCCCGGGACCATGAGTACTGTGGGGTATGTGCATTGTCCCTCTACTGGGCCGCAGGCGCTGGCACAGTAGCTGGCTCCTGCGACCACAGGATGAGTGGCTTATCTCTCTTCCAGGCCACAGGCGCAGACTTAGCCGCTGGCACCCAGGACTGCAGAGCAGGTGGCGCTACAGCCTGGTTGGTCCCTATTCCTTTCTTGTGAGCTTATTTGCCCTTGGCTGGTCCCCGTTCCTCTCTCATGAGCTCATTTGTGCTTGGCTGGTCCCCTTTTCTCTCTCTCCAGTGTTGAGTTGTTTGAGCCATTAAGGCATGACAGCATGAGGGCATGATGACCATTTGCGTATTAGCTCTTCACTATATAGGATAATATGCTGTCCTTTGTCACTAGCTTCTTTCACTTAGCATAATGTTGTCAAAATTTATCTATTTTGTAGCATATTTCAGTATTTAATTCCTTCACATGGCTCTATAATAGTCAGTTATAGGCATATGCCACATTTTGTTTACCCATTAACTTGATGAACATTTGTTTTCTACTCTTTGCTATTATGAATAACACTGTTAGGAAAATCCATATGTAAGTTTTTAAGTTGACACATGATTCATTTCTTTGGGTTATATACATAAGAGTGCAATTTCTCGGTCATATAATTAATTTGTTAAAATTTTAGAGAATGGTTTTAAAAAGTGACTAAAACATTTTACATTTTCACCTGAAATGTATAATGGTTCCAATTTCTCTACCTCCTATGTAACAAAGGTTATCTGTCTTTTTTATTCCAGCTATAATAGTAGACACTAAATGGTATCTCATTGTGGTTTTAATTTTCATAATTACAAGTTGAACATCTTTTTGTGTTTATTGACCATTTGTAAATCTTCATTGGTAAATGCTTATTCAGATTCTTTGTTTATTTTAAAATTGCATTATTTTCCTTTTGTTATTGAGATGTAACAGTTCTTTATATACTGTGGATATACATTTCTTATCAGACATATGATTCGAACATATTTCCTCCTATTATGTGAGTTATTTTTTTAAAATTTATCTATGGTATTATTTACATAAACTCATATATTTTTTAAAGCTTTCATTTAAGATGCTCATCAACAACATCATGAAAATTACTGAAAAAGTCTTACCCGAACAATTTCACAGTCAACATTTAATTCAGTTGCAACTGCTTCAATTTTCTCTCTACAGATAGATCCAAGGCTGGTCATGCCATTGTCCCAGTACTTCTTAAGGGTGGATAAGTCTCTGTCACTGAACTGAGTGCGGTCTTGTAGCTGTAGAACAGATTTTAAAAATTAGAATAATCAAAGGAAAGACTATTATAGATAAGGTCATCATGATGCGATGTGCTAGGTTACTTTCAATATATACATTAGTTAAATTAATTATGCAATTCCTACTCTGCGTTTCCCCATTTTGAAATGGACATTTTCATGCTATTTATAACATGATTTTAAACCATGAAAGTGTACTAGAATAAAAATTTTAGTTGATAGCAATTAAGCGATGTTTGTTGAAAAGGGTTATAATCACAAATAATTCATGTCATTGTGAAAAATACAGATACATTTTAAAAAGAAGAGAATTTCAATTACACACAATCCGGGAAATAACATTTGTTAACATTCTAATGAATATTTTTTCAACCTTTTTTTCTAGGATATACACATTTACATCCACGCTACATATACTTTTAAAATAATAGGATAAGGCGCTGGCCAGGTTGCTCACAGCGTCCTTCTGTGCACCAAAGGGTTGCGGTTTGATTCCCAGTCAAGGTACATAACTAGGTTGCAGGTTTGATCCCCAGTTGGTACACGTTCAATGTATCCCTCTCACCTGGATGTTTCTCTCTCCCTCTCCCTTCCTCTCTCAAATCAACAAAACTCTATCTTGAACCGAGGATTTTTTTAAAAAGGGGAAAAAAGCAGGGTCAGGATTACATCACTGTGCTGCCTTTTGATAATTTAATCTAAATTCCTATACACATAGCTCTCCTACAAATTTTATAATTAATTAAAAAGACATAAAAATGTAAGAAGATAATGTAACCCTAAGAAAGCAATCATATTTTATGACTTTAGGGAGTTTCATAATTAGCCTATCCTTTTTGTTCTTAGGGTTTTTAAACCAATAAACTATGAACTTCATATATTGTTTTAATTCAATAAATCCCGGAGGCATCCTTAGGCAGTAAATTAGAAGCAAGTTAGGATATTGATCTCCAATTTGCTGATAAGGAGTCAGGAAAATAGGGGTCAAAGGATACATTCAACAGGGCACAGCGAGTCCATAGCAGAGATAAAAATAGGAATATTCTGATTTTATTCTAGTAGCTTTATGCCTATGATGTCTCCAATTATCTCAAGAGGTGGTGAAAAACCTAAAAATGAATTTTAATTAAAATATACTCTGTAAAGCCCAATATGTGTATATGTGTTTATGATGAGAGTGAGTGCGAGAGAGCTAGATAGCAAGAGAAAGCCTGTGAAAGTGAGTGAGTTGACAGCAAATGTTACAAATCATGGCATGAGGTATAAGGCTGCCTTTGCATAAGAAAATATGGTCAGGTCCCACATGGAAGCTAGACTTCATATCCTTCCTATACATACACTGCTTTCACATTTCCTTCCCAGCAGAAATTTAAAGTGAAACACTCTCTTAAATTGGATTTGGGTAACAATGGAAAATAATGTATATAATATATAAAACATAAATAAAAAGTTATCACAGCTAAAACTCATGTAATACTACACAATAGGAGCAAATTTGTTTTGAAGCTACATCCTTTTGAAAAAGAATTTTAGTTATCAGGAGGAAAATCAATATGTAAATTCTTAGTTTTCTACTGTAATAGTGAAATTAGAGTACATAATTAATGTGTCTCTTCATAAGAAATATAGTACATTTTTTGTTTGTGTTAATTTCCTTATTAAATCTGGTCTTGCACTTCTTAAAAAACTCTGGTAAGTAACATGTATTTCAAGTACTAGTACAAATGACATGTTCCCCATAAATAAATCAAAACATGCCATCCAAATTTTTAATCAAATGGAATAACCCGCAAGTTATTTACAACATAAAAATCTCATTAGGTACTCATCCTATATTGATTGTTCAATACTTGTGGAGATAAACTTCTCAATATAAAACTTAGAGCAAAATAAATGGTAGTAAGGTTGTAAGTAGATTCAAATAGTCATCATAATAGTCAACATAAATATTCCTATATTTTTCCATTGGTATTACACCAAATTCTTCAGTGTAAGCTAGCCTAAATTACTGTCAGAAAGGAAGAAATAATGAACAGAAAACTGAAACACTCAGCCAATTAATTTGTAATTCATTTAGAAGACATTCAAAGCTGATTCATCTCTTAAACTGAACTAAATAAAGCCTGATTCAATTTGTTAGAAACATGCTGGGATGTCATACTTAGCAATGCTGAAGGTGACTTATGACAATGCCTATGAAGTAAAAACTTATGGAGGAAGAATGGTTATTTTTAAAGCTCCTAAAAGCTTTAAATAATAAAATAAAGTAATAAAAATCAAGTAGCATTAAAACGAATACCCTTTTAGAATAAGAAGAAATGTTAAGTTCTTCCCTGAGGAAGTCTGAAGATTAAATCAGTTTTTTCTCCCTATTGGACTTTAGAACCACTTTCATTTTACAAGACATACCATAGCCTAATCCTTGGCTCAAGTGAGGGAGACATATTAAATATATTATTGATTTTGTGAAGAATAATGTTCCAGTAACACTGAAAAATCAAGGTGAAACCTGAGGGTTGATTCAAGTGAACAGATAATTGTGTGAACTTCACTATTGCAACACAACAGACACTTCACCAGACTCAAAGACATTTCCAGGAAATGAGTTCTTTGCTCCCCTTTTAAAAATAAAACTAGGTGACAAAACTGATATTGGAGGGCAAAATTTCATGTTTTAGTTTTGTATTTCATTTAAATGCAGAACTGAACTATATATTTGTACTCAGAAACAATCCTTTCAAAATGAGAACAATTAAAATCCTTTTTAAAATTAATTTTTTAAATTACAGTTGACATACAATATTACATTAGTTTTAGGTGGACAACATAGTGATTAGACATTTATATATCTTAATAAGTGACCACCCCCAATAAATATAGTACCTACTGACACCATACATAATTCTTACAATATTAATTATATTCCCTATGCTATATTTTACATCCCTGGGACTATTTTGTAATTACCAACTTGTACTTCTTAAAATCTTTATCCCTTTCATCAGGTTCTCCAAACACCCTCCATTCTGGTAACATCAGTCTGTTTTCTTTATATACGAGTCTGTTTCAATTTTGTTCTTTTAGATTCCACATGTAAGTAAAATCATATGGCAGATGTCTTTCTCTGACTTATTTCACATAACATAATATTTTCTAGGTCCATCCAAGCTGTCACAAATAGTAATATTTCATTCTATTTAATAGCTAAGTGATAGTCCATGTATATTTGTATCAATATTTTTTATCCATTCATCTATTAATGGGCACTTAGTTACTTCCATATCTTGGCTATTGTAAATAATGAGGCAATGAATATAGGTGTGCACATATTCTTTTGAATTGTTGTTTTGGATTTCTTTGGATAAATATCCAGAAACGGAATAGCTGGGTCATAAGGCAGTTCTGTTTTTAATTTTTCAGGTAACAACATATTGTTTTCCATAGTGACTAAATCAATCTGTGTCCCCACCAACAGTGCACAGGATTCCCTTTTCTCCACATCTTGATCAACACTTAATTGCTTGTTGATTGAGTGAAGACAACCATTCTAACTGGTATAAGGGGACATTGTGATTTTAATTTGCAATTATCTGATAATTAGTGTTGTTGAGATCTTTCAGTATGTTTACTGGCCTTCTGAATGTCCCCTTTGGAGAAGTGAATCTTCAGGTCCTCTGTTGATTTTTCAATTTGATTTTTCAGATTTTTTTTAGTGTTGTGGTCTTAAAATTTTTTAGATATTAACAACTAAGGACACATCATGGCCAAATATGTTCTTCCATTCAGTAGATTGTCTTTTCGTTTTGTTGATGATTTCCTTGCTTTACAAAAACTTTTTAGTTTGCTATAGTCTCAATTTGTTAATTTTTTTCTTTTTTTTCCCTTGCAGGAAAAAATATTGCTAGGAGAAATATTAGGTATTTTACTGCTTATGCTTTCTTCTAGGAGTTTTATGGTTTTGAGACTTACATTAATGTCTTTAATCCATTTTGAGTTTATTTTTGTAAATGGTGTAATAAAATGGTCTAGTTTCATTTTTGTATGTATCTCTTCAGTTTGCCCAACACCATTTATTGAACAGACTGTATATACATCATTGTATGTTATTGCCTAATTACATATTAATTGGGCATCTAGGTGTAGGTTTATTTCTGGTCTCTGTTCTGTTCCATTGATCCACATGTCAGTTTTTATGCCAGTCCATTGCTGTTTTGAGTATTATAGTCTTGTACTATAGTTTGATATTGGGTAGCCTAATACCTCCAACTTTGTTCTTTATTCCTAAGATTGCTGTGACTCTTCACGATCTTTTGTGATTCCATATTTTTTTATTTGTTCTAGTTCTGTAAAAAATGTCAAGGGTATTTTGATGAGAATTGAGTTGAATCTACAGATTGTTTTGAGTCGTATGGGTATTTTAATGATTTCACTTCTTCCTACCAATGATCAAGGTATATGCTCCCAATTATTTGTAGCTTCTTCAATTTCTGTCTTCAGAGTCATAATTTTCTGAGTACAGGTTTTTTTTACCACTTTGGTAAAATTTATTTCTAGGTATTTTATTTTTTATGCAGTTGTTAGGTTAGGGGTCATGAGATGCATAGCCTGTGTCACCTTCTGCCATTATGTGGGGACAAAATACAATGTAGTTCCTCCAAGTCTTGTGGTCCCTAACCAGTTACATTTTTTCCATCCTTCAGAATTCTCTTTTGGTAGCCTCCTCTATTATTTGGATGGTATATAGTTCTATTTTGTGGGGAAAAATATAAAGGAGTCTATGTAATTCTGTCCAGTACTACTGTCCTGGATTCCATTTTAGTATCCCCAGACCTATCTAACATACAATAACTTGAGTTATCTTTCTAAAAATCTATTCATGTCTCTTGTATATTAAAATATTTTAATAATTTCCCATGTATGGAACAGTTATACCAAAATTTCCTGATGTATTTGTTAAATGCAGATTTATGGTCCTCTACAGACCAACTGAGCAGGATTTGTTGAGTAAAAAACACATTTTCAATGTAGTTTTCTTATATTCATATTATAAACATCACAAAAGTTATAGCATAAAAGCAATATTGTTAAAATATTAGTTATTCATCACTGGTAAATACCAAAGTGCACTACTATTAACATAGATCATTTAATGTTGACTGAGATGTTTATATTAATCATAATTCAATTATATGATAAAATTACTGGTTCATTAGATGTAGAAAAAGTATGATGTTTTATTAAATATCTCTGAATGCTTTTTAAAACTGCAAAAACCTCCTCAAAGATCATCTAGTGTGCTAATTACTGCATTTTATTTGTTACCTTTGAAGTATATATAAATAACATAATCACAAAATGTATCCTTTGAGATAATGCAGTAGTATTGAGGTTCAGTTTTGCAAACTGTACAAATATTATTATAATTTTCTCAATGATATTCCTACTAACAACACAGGGGAGAACACATTTATTCCTTTAAATGAAAGATTACTTACTGCTCTTTTTCTAGAACACCCTGTAATCCAAGGCACAGTTAGGTTTCCTGAAATCTGTGGAAACAACAAATGGAATCTCAGTAAGGTATGCATTACTCTGACTTGGAAAGCTGATCAACACACACACAAAAAATCATGTAAGACTTCAAGATAGGTTTTCATTCAGAGCATATTATCCAATTAGACAATCCAGTTTCCTTACTGAATGCAACAGATTGAAAGAGCCTTCTTTGGTTGGGAAATTTTAGAAGTGGTCCAAAGTTCCCCTGAAAATTCAAGAAACATTATAGGACATTGTTGAGGTCTGGAAGTACAGTTTAGAAATCTATGGACAATAACATTTTCATAATAAAATTGCAGTGTTCTGTGGGATGAGTTACAATAATTAAATTATTAACTGTAGTCGTCATGCTGTATATTAGGTCTCAAGATTTATTCATTCTACATAAATTTAAGTTTATATTTAAGTAGAAACTATAAGGCAAATAAATAGCCAGCAGCAGCTTACTACGTCAGCATTGCCACACAAGTAGATGCTACTCCAGTTGGATTTGGGGGATTGTTATAGAGACCAAGGTAATTCCATGAACTATGGCTTGGGCTAGCCTGTACTTTGCCATACATTTTTCCTGGGACACACAAAGATTTATAGTACTCCAAATTATCACTTGCCCTCTCCTTCCTTCTCAGACATGTACCTCCTAAGAAACTGATAAGGTAAATCAATCTTGCTAAGTGGTGGGAAAATGGTATTCAATCAAGCATTTGTTGTGTTTGATGAATTATATTCAGTCATAGCTTATGAATTACTATTATGCCTACTAATAAGAAGTGATGATCAGTCAATGTAATAGCAAAGTAATATTATCAATTATTTAAATTATTACCATTTTTGGCCACTATACTCACCATTTTACTTTGAGTTCAAAATACACCAATATGTTAAGGATAAGCTAAACTGATGTAAACTCCAAATAATACTTTTAAGAAAAATTTAAAAATATATTTACTCAAGTTAAAATACCACTACAGTAAAATGTCAATTAACTAGAATCCCTGAGGGTCATGAAGTTTGGATAATTTATTTTAAAAATAGTAACCTGAGAGTAATGAAAAAATTTCTATGGAAATAATCTTCAAAATGTATAGTTTCTTGTCTTCCCACCAATAATTGGTATATAATGTAACATTTATAAAATAAATTGATTGCTAACCTCAATGAAGGAGGTAATACTTCTAAAATAATCATATAATATACTCTAAAACAGCAAGATGGTGGCATAGGTAAACACCGTAAATGCAGCCGTGCATAACTATTTCAAAATAACCACGAAAAGAAAACACAGACACCACCCACACCCACAGGAAGGCTGGCTGAGTGAAAATTCTACAACTATAACTCAGAGGAGTGGCGGAAGCAAAGTACAGAGTCACGGAGACACGCGTAACGGGCTCAGGGAGAGGGCTGGCGCCGGAGGACACGGTTCTTTTTCAAACCAGAGGGAACAACAAGCTCCCGGTGGCTCTGAACTCCAGTTCCAGGTGAGTTTCTGGGGACCCAGACGCACCTGGAGAAGGGGACCTGACTGGTGCTGGAAGGAAATCCAAAGCGGGTTTCTCTCAGCGCTGCTTGCAGCAATTACCGTAGGACACAGAGACACACTGCCTTTTAGCGCAGAGCTGAGAATCAGCCATAGCTGTTTGCTCCACCCTGCAGACTCCCTGAGGCCCTGCCCCTCCCAAGCTGCATCAGAGGCTTTTGCATATAAAAGGCTGAGTAGCCTAAGGCAAAGGCTAAATCAACACCTCCTTAAAGATACAAGAGCCAGCCTCACCCAGTGACCAGAGTGGGACAATCCTAAATAAAACTCAGATCCACAAGGAACACACTCAGGGCAGATGCAGTGAGCACAAAAACCCCACTGAAACAACTGTTACCCCATAAGAGTGTCTCCAGCACAGAAGTTCTCCCACTGTAGACACAGCTGACTCTCATAACCAAGTGGCTTAGAGGTTAATTCCTCTCAGTGATTACCTAACTCAGAAAGGGAAGCAGCCAAAATGCAGAGACAAAGAAACAGATCACAAATGACAGAAATGGAGGAAATAAAATGACAGGATATAGAGTTCAAAACCACAGTTATTAGGTTTTTCAAGAATTTTCTAGAGACTGCTGATAAATTTAGTGAGACCCTCGAGCATATGAAAAAGGACCAGCTAGAAATTAAGCATACACTGACTGAAATAAAGAATAATATACAGAGATCCAACAGCAGACGAGAGGATCGCAAGAATCTAGTCAAAGATATGAAATATGAAGAAGCAAAACCCACCCAGCCAGAAAAGCCAAAAGAAAAAAAGAATAAAAAAATATGAAGATAGTGTAAGGAGTCTCTGGGACAACTTCAAGCATACCAACATCAGAATTATAAGGGTGCCAGAAGAAGAGAAAGAGCAAGATATTGAAAACCTATTTGAAGAAATAATGACAGAAAACTTCCCCCACCTGGTGAAAGAAATAGATTTCCAAGTCCAGGAAGCACAGAGAATCCCAAACAAAAGGAACCCAAGGAGGACCACACCAAGACACATCATAATTAAAATGCCAAGAGCAAAAGTCAAGGAGAGAATCTTAAAAGCTGCAAGAGAAAAGCAGTTAGTTACCTACAAGGGGGCACCCATTTGACTGTCAGCTGATTTCTCAACAGAAACTTTGCAGGTCAGAAGGGAGTGGCAAGAAATATTCAAAGTGATGAATAGCAAGAACCTACAGCCAAAATTACTTTACCCAGCAAAGCTATCATTCAGAATTGAAGGTCAGACAAAGCTTCACAGACAAGAAAAAGCTAAAAGAGTTCATCACCACCCAACCAGTATTATATGAAATGCTGAAAGGTATCCTTTAAGAAGAGGAAGAAGGAAAAGGAAAGTAAAAATTATGAACAACAAATACATATCTATCAACAAGTGAATCTAAGAATCAAGTGAATAAAAAATCTGATGAACAGAATAAATTGATGAATAGAATAGAATCAGAGGCATAGAAAGGGAGTGGACTGACAATTTTCGGGGGTTAAGGTGTTGGGGTGCGTGAAAAGAATGGACAATAATCGTACACCTATGGATGAGGACAGTGGGGGGGCAAGGACAGAAGGTGGGGTGGGAACTGGGAGGAGGGGAGCTATGGGGGAAAAAAGAAGGACAACTGTAATAATCTGAACAATAAATATAAATAATGAAAAAAGATCAATAGTGTAAAAAAATAAAATAATCATATAATATACTCTTGAAATAATAGAGATATCCAACCAATTTGTACCATCTCTTCACATACTTCCGTCTATTAGAATAATATTTAAACTGACTATATAAAGTTGTTAGAGAAAACATGTTAAACCAAATGAATTTCAAGACCCAGTAACTACTGAAAACTCACATATAAAACAATACATATAATAAAAATGGTTAATGTAATTTCTTTAAAGATGGACACTATACATTTTAATAATATAAAATGTGGTTTCTTGCTTAAGCCACTTGTACATAATGAATAAAATTGAAAACTTCTATAAGCACATTAATATACCAATGCTATAAATTCCATGAGATTTGTGAAGGGAGGGCTTTCACTTTTTTGTTTTATAGCCCTCTATTGTTGGCTTTGAATTTGTTCTTTAGCTCTGTATGTTTCTGGTAAAACTCAGAACATCCAGGCATAGTAGTAGAACTTATAAGCTTTTTTGACTCAAAGTACTGTATAAATATGTTTCCCATCAACTTGAAAAATTTTGTTTGGTGCGATAGTGATGGCAAAGTTTCACCTTCACCAGAAACTATAAAATATAGTATTTCAAATTAGCAAGGAAATATACTTCTTGTTTAAATAATATTTAAATTCCAAATACATTTTTAATATCCTAGTTTAGAAAACTGCAAAATTAATCTACAAAGAGTCAAGACACATTTGACAAATATGTTATAACTCACACATTCAAATGAGTACTGTATGCTTCAAAGTAGAAAACTTAGGAAGTTATAAAGTCATTACAATGATATGGTAATTGTTGAAAGCATTTATGGAACTTTCCTTTTGGAGTTTTTTGTTCATGACTCATCCAGATATTCTGTCTCATCACTTCAGATTTCTTTTTCAATAACTGAAAATATAACAGACCAGATTGAACATTTATATTATTCACTAAACCTGACTAAGAATAAATTTTACTTTCCAAAATGAAATTTTCCTTTAAATGATGAAGATTTGTCACCACTGAAAGCTTTAAAAATAATCCCACAGGCCCTTAAAACAATTGTGAAGAACTTCAAAAACTTTTTGACAAATTGAACATTATTGCAATAAGTATAGATAACTTCCAAGGTAACTTATTTGAATTCTGTTCAAATATTTATCAGGAATCTTTTCTGCACTAGGTGCTGTACATGAAATAAAACTAAGATAGTAAAACATAATTTCTTGGAGGGCAAGACCTATGATCTGAGAGAGAAAAATAAGCCAAGTACCTGAGGGACTTAAATACAAAGAAAACTATGATAAGTGTCTTAAGGGAGATACAATAAATGAAGTGTTATAGAAAATCAAGATATAGAAAAGTTGCATCAAATTGAGTATTGATATCTCAGCCAAATCTTAAAAGATGAGAAGAATTTTGAGAAGCAAAAATAAATTTAAAAAAAGCACTCTGGGGAAAAAGAGTAGTGAGTCTAGTGGAGCAAAAGGATAAAGTATCTTAAGGAATTGTCAGTTCAACTAGAACTAGAAAGGGAGCTGGGGGTCACTTGGTGAAGTCCATGAATACCAAGTACATTTATATATAACTGAAGGCATGGTGCAAAGATTCGTGCTTTGCTGGGAGGCGTGGCTCATCCCAGTAAGCTGAGCGGCTGTGGACCCACCCTCTGAGTGGCTGCTGAATGAGTAAATTAGTCTGAGCTGATATTTCAGGTAATGTCTTGGGTAAAGGCATGATCTGTGTCCTGGAGGAAACTGGCAGAGAGCTTTGAACCCCAAAGCCACTCAATGAATGTCCTTGATGTGTGATGCAAGGTGGTGATACCATCGAGGATGTTCAGGGCAGCCATGCACCAAGATCCTCAGCTATCAGGACAGCCTCCCCGGGGGATCCACAGTCACGTCCCCTCTTGCCATATGCCTATGCCAGCTCCCTGTGCTCTTTCTAGAACACACCTTAGAAGGCCTGCATCAGTTGGTGGGGTCAGGCCAGAGTCTGGATTGTCTCAGGTATTTGATAGGTGCAGAGACTGGGTCTCACCCTGGATTTGCTAGTGACTGCTCCTGCTGTGAGAGCAGCCGCTCATCCTAGTCAGCCCAGGAGTGCTCCCACTGTGGGAGCACACTGACCACCAGGAGCAGCTCCTGAGTTGCGTTTCTGCCTCTTGGTGGTCAGTGCACTGCATAGTGATTGGTCAACTGGTTGTTCTGGTCATTCTAACGTTTGGTTGCTGGACTTTTATAGATAGATAGATAGATAGATAGATAGATAGATAGATAGATAGATAGATGATAGATAGATAATAGATAGATTCTGTAGAATAAAGGGAGCCATTGAAGGTTTTTAATCAAGTGGGTTAAATGATCAGAATTGTATTTTTATACATTTGGATGATTAATTTGACTAAATGTGTATATTAAATTGAATAAGTATAGAAACTTTAATAATATTTTAGTCAAGAGGTAGGTAATCCAGGCTTGGAACTAAATTAGAGGAGGTAGGACATGAGAAGAGAAATATAAAACATATTTCTAAGGAAAAATCTTGTGCATGAGATAGAAGAAAACTAGACAGTCTGGTGATTACTGAAGTAGTCTTTTTATGAACATCATAAAACAATGTAAATGCAAGGAAGTGCCTAATGGAAATCTGCTGCTCTTGGCTAAGAGTAGATACACTATTTGAATATAAACTGTAATCACATTATGTGGATAGTTAAGGTTTGTGAATTCAATTATTGTATGCTTATCTTTTTCATGAAAAATTATACTTACAATAGATACTATAGATACCATAGATTACAATATTAATTATATATTATATATACACATTACTATATATGGTTACATATTCATAGGAAGGTATCTATATAGATACTTCGATAAATGATATGAAAATTTTAAAGGAATTTTGCTATGTTTATTTTTATACAAGCTTAGTAAGGGCAAGGTATCATGTTTAAAACAATTTAGTCTAATTATTTTTATATAGTCAGAAGAGATATACACAAAAATGCATTTGTTTGATTTCAACAATTTTTATGTTATAAAGACAATTCTACAAATATGTTGGATATTCTATTTAAAATAAGACAAGTTTAGGGGGTTGGTAAAGTTCTTATGTGAAATAAATTTTATGAGTCAGGAAAATAAAATATATTATTAATATGTCATTAAATGAAATCTGATTTACTGAAACAATCAGACAATAACTATGTCCTTCAGCAAAGTTCAGCAGTAAAAGATTCATAAATCAATGTTTTAGCTTTCCATCAGTTGTTTTGTTATCAGTTGAGCATTAAAACCTATCAATCATTCTGTTTTAATAAGCAGTGTTTCCTAGATGTTTTCAATTATGAGGTATAGTGCACAAAGGGCATGGCTGGGCATGTGGTAGGCAATCAATAAATATATAGGCCAATTGATTGGTTGAATTCACTTGAGCCTTCATTATTCACTAGCTTTACTTGCTGAAATTTAACAAAAGGCCAGGAGTGGAAATATACAAGACACCTTTACATGGAGTAGTAGTGGGAGGAGGGGAATAAGGTGCTTCAGGTTAAAAACAATGTGTTCAGGAGCAAAGGAGAAAAGATGTAGTGCCTTATTTTAAAATATCCACCACACCTCTTCTCTCTACCAACTCTGGAAAAACATTTAGAAATAACTAAGCCTTACAAATGGTAATTTCACTCTACAACTTTTGGCCAAGCATCTAACACTTTTTCTAAGCACATGAAGTTTTCTTCTATTAAGTAATATGAAACTAGTGTTTAGAAAATTTTACTAGCCATAAAAGTTCTTATAATTGACAACCAAAATGCTAACTGAGATTCTTTTCCTACATGATTTTAGTAGTTATACTTTTCAAACCTCAAAAGATTAAGATTAGAAAATCTGGAATTCTAAGATGTTTCAAGTAAATGATAAAAAGTACTCAGACGTAACATAACAAACCTGATTTCAGGATGTTGATTCTAAAAATGCTAGCTATTTTGAAAAAGGACAAAGATATAAGTAAAACATATAAATTAATATGTGAAATGATTATTTTCTAATCCAAAGGTCCTAGGAGGTATATAAATACAAATCTTTATCTTCTGAAATTATACTTTCTAACATTGTAAAATATCTTAATTCTACTCATGTAAAAAAGATATTTGAGGATATATACAAATTATTTACTAACTTTAGAAAATAAATTGTTGAGTATTAGCTTTAAGTCCTAAATATACAATTGAAATGAAATGTCTTATTACATGTGTATTCAGAGTTCAACTCCTTAAATAGTAAAATATTTATTACTCTTATCAAGCTTCAGTCTATCCTTGGCTGGACTTGTATTCTTAATCCAGCGCCTTAGACTGCTTGGCCATGCTACCCAGGTTGGACTTGTATTCTTAACATAAATCATGGTTCCATGTCTTCTATTTGCACATGTCTCCTTGTTGTACCAAAAGAGGCATTAAGTGAAATCAAACAGAAAATAAGGTAGTAATAGAGAAAATTAGGGACAAAAACATAAGGCATACAAACAATAACAAATATAAAGTCAATAGTAAGTCCTTCGCTATCAGTTATTGTTTTAAGTGTAATTGGATTGAATTCTAAAATTAAAGACAGATTAAAATAATGAATTAAAAAACAGGATTCAACTATAGTGTATCTAACAGACTCACTTTAGATCTAAAGAGCTCTCTACCTTATACCATATAGAAAATTATTTCAAATGAAATAAAAGCCTAAATGTAAAGGTTAAAACTATAAAATCATTTAAAAAAGACAAAAAAATAGTTTAATTCAACTTGTCAATAATTTTTAAAATATGACACCATGATATACTACTTGGCCATAAAAAAAAGGAAAATTACCCTTTGTAACAATATGGATGGACCTTGAGAGCATTATGCTAAGTGAAATAAGCCAGTCAGAGTAAGACAAGTACCATATTATTTCACTGCTTCTTCTCCAAGATAGAATAGCACTACAGAAGAAATCTCTACTGACCCTGTTTTGTCCAATAAAAAAAGATAAATTGGAGATGGTAAATCAGCCTCCCTCAACACTGTGGGATGCTGTGTGGGAGCCTCTACTTTGACCTTTCATCATAGGGATTTCAGGGGAATCTGTGGGTCTGGCCACTGGGAATCTGACTGTGATGGAGAAAGGAGTAGAGGTTTTCATCAACTAGCACGTGGATCTTGGCAGATTGAGGTCATACATTCAGTGTCTTAACAATAATCTTATCCAGCAGCTTTGCTCATCTCTAGAACCAACTTGGATACACTCAGACTAGGGAATCAACATGGTACATATCTGTTTGATTCAGATCCACAAAAGAAGAATTTTCTGACCCTAGAGCAGTATTTGCCCATGCGAGATTAGGTGCTCAGTCACAGCTACACTCAATGTAGAAAGTGATTTCTAGTCTCACCTGACCAGAAGGACGGTAACTCTCTTGGAAGCTGAGTGAGTGGTGTTCAAGCCTATAGGCAGAGGAGAAGATCAGATCATCCCAAGAACAAAGCCAGTACCAGGTATTGAGCCTTCCAGGGCCATACTAAAGCAGAATGACTAACTCATAGATAATCTTGAGTTGGTTCCCAGTCCCATCTGACCACAGAATCTGTTTGAGAAATTGAGAGTCTCAGTCATTTAGTAAGTCGGATTAGAGAATCCAGGCACCCCCATAATCCATATTAAAGCCTCATTGGATTAGAAACCAAGCCAACAGTCTTATCCAAATGTTCCTCTATCTCCATCCTCAGAGCTGGAAGAATAGACTTGCTTCCAAATAGAACACAAAAGCAGGTTCCACCTGCACAAAGACATCATCAGAAGACACAACCAGAAACACAAACTGGGCTAACTAGTGAAGAACTGTCTATCAAAGTGAACCTATTAAGTCTGTAAGAGGAGCCCATTATTCACAAGTGCATATACCAACATAAGAAATCAAGAATAATGAGGAATCAAATAAATATGAACTGCCAGACAAAAAAAAATCAGAATAATTATCTAAAGGAAGTTATGTGAATATTAAGAAAACACAGGCAGAAACTATACAAAATTAAGAAAACAATGCATGAACAAAAGGAAGCTTGACAAGGAAATAGCAACTATCAAAACCCCCAGAAATCCTAGGGTTGAAAAATACAATGAATTAAAGAATTCAATAAAGTTTCAAAAATAAGCTTGACCGTGCAGAAAAAAAGAATCAGTAACCTGGAGAAGGAAGGATATGTGAAATATCCTAAGTCAGAGGAGCAAAATGAAAAAAAAAAAAAAAAAAGAATGAAAAAGTGATAAAAGCTTACAGGAATTATGAAACACGAATAAAGAAACAATATTAACATTATGCAAATTCCAGGAGTAGAGAAAGAGAAAAACACAGAAAGTATATTTAAAGGAATAATGGCTCAGGTTTGGGAAAAGAAATAGGCATCCAGATTCCAGACACCCAAAGAATCTAAAATAGGATGAACTGAATAGGGCTACATTAGACACATTATAACTTGTCAAAATTCAAAAACAAGGAAAGACTTTTAAGAGAAGAGAAAAGAGAACTTAAATACAAGGGAATCATCATCAGATTATTGGTGGATTTCTCCACATAAACTTTGCAGGCAGGAGAGAATGGGATGACAAATTCAAAATATTGAAAGAAAATAACTGTCAACGAAGAGTTCTATACATGGTGGAACTGTCTTTCAGAAATAAATGAGGAATGAAGAATTTCTGGGACAAACAGAAGCTGAGGAAATCATTACCATGTCCTGTCTTACAAGAAATGCTAAAGGATGTTCTTTGAGTACAAGCAAAAGAAAGCTAATTAATATAAATCATAAAGAGGTAGTGTAAATTTCACTGGTAATTGTAAACATATAGTAAAATTCAGATTTTATAATATGGTAATAGTGGTGCATAACACAAAATTCTAGTTTAAAGTTTAAAAAATTGAGTGTCCAGGAGAGAAAAAACAACAACAAAATGGTGGACGAATAGGCAGATCTTTCATGCACCTCATCCCAGTGCCAGACTGGAAATACTAAATTGGAGAACATTCACCTATAATTACCAACTGAGGTCTAGCTAAGAAGGAGAATTATATCAAGGAAGGACAGGAAACGCCTGGTGACCAGTAGAAAGGGCAAAATTTTGACAGGAGGTGACCCAGCTCCCAGGGGCAGCAGGTGGGCAAGCCAACACTATGGAGAGATTGCTAGGTCCACAGTCTGGAGCACCAGAGCTGAGACTCATGGTCCATGTGACATCCAGTCATGAAAGGCAGCAGGGCTGCTGGCCCAGAAGGAGTCTGGAGCTGGTAAATCTGAGCCAGTCAGAGAGAAAGTCTCAATTTTGTGTGTGTTTTTGTTGCTATTTTTGTTTTTTAACTCAGAGCACAGGAATTTTTATTTGCAGCTAACCACCCAAAGCTTTGGTGAAAGACATGGACTCAAGGTAGGCACTCAAGAAAGGCTTGGATGAGAAGAATTGCAGGGGGATGTGGATAAGCAGCAGCCAGGAGTATTTGGTCCTAGGCCTTCAAACTGAAATGGCCATTTTTCCTGAGAGGAGCTAGTAACTCCCAGTAGACAAGGGGTAGGAAAATGAAAAAAACAAAAAAACCTTGCCCTAAATGATACAGCCTGTCCCACCTTTGAGAGCCCTGCATTCTGAGCTTTTCAGAGGAAACAAAACCAGAGGCAAAGCCTATGGATTTGGAACAGTCTCAGGGAGCATCATTGACTGAATTGGGGGAGGGGTGTATGCCTCACTATCCTAAGAACAAGGACTGGTAGTTTTCCCACATTGGAGAGCTGATAAAATCTCCAGGTTTCTAGTCAACCCCACTGATCTCCATACAAAGATCCCTGTTGAGCCCAGGGCAGAGTAATATTTTTGGGTCATATGAAGTGGAATAGCTCTGGGAAAGGGAAGCACACTCACCACATTCTCTGAAAGCTAAACAGAACCTCCCATGCCTAAAGCCCTTTCAGAAACAGAATTCTGAGTGATTAAGATTGACAGCTGGCTAGCAGGCCAAGGTGGGCAGAGACAGAACATGGGAACAAAGGATGTTTGTTGACCCAACAGTGGGCCCCATGCTGCTAACAAAACTACTTTACAGGACAGATTGGCACCTCCAACCTGCAACCAAGTTCTGTGGAAACAGAGACAAAAGGTGGATCAGTGGATCTCTTGGAGCTTCAAGCAGGTTGCTGAAAGACAAAGGAGGACAGTTTCTGAACGTAGTTAGCACTAAGTAGCTCAGGGAAGCCCAGAAGTGGCATTCTGGGCAGACAGAATAGAAGAGTAGGATCCAAAGGGATCTCCCATGCATGGGGCACTAAACTCTGCTGAAACAAACACCACTTGAGTTTTTTTCTTCCTTTTTTCTTATCTTTCCTGTTTTGTATCTTTCTATTTCCTTTCTTTTTCATTTTAATTTACCTTTATGTATTTGCTTTATTGATTTTTTATTATTATAGTCTCTGTTGTTTCATTCAGACATAGAGTTCAGAGAAACAATGGCAAAGATGCCCAACAGCATGAGAAAAGACGTACTAACTACGCAGTATGACATAGCACTAATAAAGTACACAGTGGAAGAAACACACAGCAGATTAAGGGAAACCGAGGATCCAATCAGTGATTTAGAAGACAGGGTAGAAAAATCATGGAGTCAGCAAACCAAAAATAAAAAAATAATAAAATAAAAAATAGAACAGTTTATGGGAGCTGTGAGATACCATATAGGTGTGCCACAAGGCAAAGAAAGAGAACAAGAAATAGAGAACCTGTTTAAAGAAATAATGGTAGGGGAGGATGGGGGTAAGGGGGAGAGATCAACCAAAAAACTGGTATGCATGCATATAAGTCTAACCAATAGACACAGACACCAGGGGGGTGAGGGCATGAGTAGGGGTGGGGGTGAAGGTATTACAGTAAAATACAGAAATGTTTAAAAATGCTTTGAAAATGCCTGAAAAATATTAAGAAGGTTTTATAATGTTTAAATTAACTTTCCTTGAAACTTAAAGTGTGATATTAAGAACACATTCCCCACTGCCCTGAAGCCTGTGTTCCTCATAGATAAGGATTTGAACTTCAGTAAATAACTCAGAGTGACTTGTCAGGATAACCATCTGAGTGAATGATGTACTCTTCCTAGATAACGGCATGTAGCCCCTTGCTCTGTTTGAGATAAACATGTGTGCATTGACATAATTCATTGATAGCCACCTGGACTGCTGCAAATGGGGTGCAGGCTTTAAAAATGGGAGTCCTGACTATCCCAGTGCTCTCCTGTTGAGACAGCCACAAGGGCACATCTTCTTGTTAGTCTGGCAAGCAAAGCTGCTCCATGCTCCTCTCTCTGCCAGACAACAGAAGAATGGCTACTAACTCCCAATTGAGACACAACCGAGCTCTCAGGTGAGGAATGCTGGCCTCCTGTATCCGGACCAGACCAACCCAGCTGCAGGACCCCAGAGGACAGCACTACTGGGATCCCCCATAAGCCTGTACCCACAGCACCAGGAATTGTGTGAGTAATACAGTGCCGTGTGATTTCCTCCGGCAGTTAATTGAATTATTGTACATATGCTTAAAAGTTAAATTAAAGCTTCTGGTCTCTTTCTGGTCCTAAGCCTGCCCTTTGGTCCTGCACTGAGTAGCCTCTTTGCTAGCAACTACTTGAATGTCCCACACATGCCTGGTTAAAGTTTATCTCAGGGACACCTTAAATAAGCACCCCAGTTCCTTTCCCAGAATCTACTTGGGACAGGAGTGTAATGGGGAGTTAAGGACACATATGTAATACCTTAATCAATAAAAATAGAGAGAGAAAAAAAAGAAAAGAAATAATGGCAGAAAACTTACCCAAGCTGGTGCAGAAAAAAAGTCACACAAGTTCAGGAGGCACAAAGAGTCCCAAGCAAGAAGAAACCAAACAGGCTTATGCCCAGACGCATAATTAAAATGCCAAAAATTAAAGACAAAGAGAGAATCTTAAAGGCAACAAGAGGAAAGCAATTTGTTATTTACAAAGGACCTCCCATAAGGCTTTTGGTTGATTTCTCATCAGAAACTCTACAGGCCAAAAGGAAATGGCATGAAGAATTCAAGGTAATGAAAACCAGAATCTGAAACCAAGATTACTATATCTGGCAAGGCTATCATTCAAAATGATGTTGAAATAAAGAGCTTATCAGGTATAAAAAGTCTAGAGGTGTTTATCGCCACCAAACCAGCACTGCAAGAAATGAGGAGAAAGGGACTGCTGTAATGAGGAGAAATGGAAGGAGAGAGAAACATAAGCATAAAGAATTAAAATGTTAATAAATAAGTACCTATTAATAATAATCTTAAATGCAATTGGATTAAATGCTCCAATCAAAAAATATAGTGTAGCTGAATGGATAGAGAAACATAACCCAATTGTTTATAAGAGACCAACCTCAGAACAAAAGACTAACACAGGTTGAGAGTAAAGGGATAAAAAACATTTCCATGAAAACAAAAAAGGAAAAGAAAAACCTGGAGTAGCAATACACATATATCTGAGAAAATATACTTCAAAATTAAGGCCATCATAAGAGACAGTAAAGGTCACTACAAAATATTAAAGGAATCAACCCCATAAAAAGATATAACCCTGATAAACATATATGGACCCAATATAGGAACTCCAAAAGATATAAAGAAAACCTCTAGGACTGTAAGCTAGAGAACAACAGCAATACAGTCATAATGGATGACTTTAATACTTTGCTGACTTCACTGGATGGATCTTCAAACAAAAAATTAACAAAGAAACAGAGACTCTAAATGACACACTAGATCAGATGGATTTAATTGACAGTTAAAGAACATTTTGCCATGAATCTGCAGAATATACATTTTTCTCAAGTGCACATAGGTAGTTCTCAAAGATAAACCACATGATAAGACTCAAAGTAAATCTCCACAAGTTCACGAACATTGAAATCACATCAAGTACCTTCTAAGATCACAATGAGATAAAATTAGAAATAAACTACAATAAAAACATGAAAAACATTTAAACACATGGAGACTAATATTATTACTAAATAATGGACTACCAAAAAAATCAAGAAAGAAATAAAGAACTTCCTGAAAACAAATGAAAATGAACACAAAACAACTTAAAACCTATGAGACACAATGAAAGCAGTCATGAGAGGGAAGTTTATAGAACTACAGGCTTACTTCAAAAAACAATAAAAAATAAACTATTTAATCCTACAACTTAAACAATTAGAAAGAAAACAATAAGGAAATCCCAGAATAAGTAGAAAGAAGAAAATAATAAAGATCAGAGGAGAAATAAATGACATAGAGGCAAAAACAAACAAACACACACACACACTCACACACGAAACTAAGCTGGTTCTTGGAAAAGATAAACAAGATTGATGATCCATTATCCAGACGCATCAAGAAACAAAGAGAGAGGGCATAAATAATTAAAATCAGAAACAAAAGCAGAGCAGTAACAACTGACACCACAAAAATCAAAAGGTTTGTAAGAAAATACTATGAAGAGCTATATGCCAAAAAGATGGACAATGTTGATGAAATGGAAAATTCCTAAAAATATACAATCTTCCTATATAAAATCAGGAAGAATAAGAAAATCTGAATAGGTGGATAACTCCTGATGAAATAGAAGCAATAATAATAAGAAATTCCCAGCAAATAAAAGCCCTGGTCCAGACGACTTCACATGGGATTTTTACCAAACTTTCAAAGAACAACTATCACCTATCCTCCTCAAAACATTTCAAAATATCCAAGAGGAAGGAATATTTCCAAGCTCTTTTCTTGAGGCCAGCATTATCCTAATTCTAAAATCATATAAAGACATCACAAAGATAGAGAATTTCAGGCCAGTATCCCTGATGAACATAGAGGCTAAAATCCTCAACTAAGTATTAAGAAATCAGATCCAGCAATATATAAAAAAGATCATACACCATGACCAAGTAGGATATATTCCAGGGATGCAAGGCTGGTATAACATTTGCAAATCAATAAATGTGATACATCACATAAAAAATTGAAAGAAAAAATCACACTATCATAACAGTAGATACAGAAAAAGCATTCAACAAAATCCAACACCCATTTATTATACAAATTCTCAGCAAAGTGGGAATGGAGGGATTAAAGCTCAACATAATAAAGTCCATATATGACAAATCTATAGCCAACATCATACACAAGGGGCAAAAATGAAAAGCATTTCCCCTAAAAACAGGAACAAGACAGGAATATATACTTTCACCACTTTTATTAAACACTAGTGGCCTAGTGCACAAATTTGTGCACATTGAAAGGAAATTAATTGGAAGAAATATTTTAATATTACTACTTGCCCTTTCTCCATAGCAAAAGTGTCAACCAAATTCACAATCAACAATGACAGATCGAAATACATGCATACAGTTGGCACCTGCGAGAGCTTTATATGTATTGTGCATGCGCCAGTCAACTTAGCCTTTTATAGATATAGAATAAACTTGCTTAATTAGACCTGCTTTCTGATTTAGCTAAACTTTTTCCAGACCAGTGAAGCACCAACTTCTCTTTTAAGTAATTGTCAGCAACACAACAGTAAATATCAACATGAAGAAGATTATTATTGTAGATCACACATTGAGAACAAAGGATAAAATATTTGATTGTATATTTGACTAAAGTGTTTGATTATATTCTGCACAGTGAGAACACCTGAAGTCTATTTTCAAGGTCCACCATTTCTTACTTCTCTTCGGTCAGGTCAAGTTTTTAAACTTTCTAAATCTCTGTTTTCCAGCTAATGAAAAGAAAATAGGATTCCATCGAGTCTCCTATCTATCTACTCCAGGGCTTCTGTGAGGATCAAATGAGATGAGGTATGGGAAAACACTTCACAAACATTTGGGTAAAGTGTGAAATGTTTCCACCTGGCTATAAAGCAAGTCATGTTCCTGGGCTGAAGAAACTGCAAGGATGCTAGTCATCACTAGGGAGAGGAAGCCGGACATTGTTACATGCTGTCATTACCCAAATGGACAATTAGCATATGGAATATATATATTTACTGGAAGTCCTAGCCATATTGATCAGGCAAGAAGAAATAAAAGGCATCCAAATTGGAAAGGAGGAATTAAAACTCTTGTTATTTGCAAATGACATGATATTGTACATAGAAAACCCTAATGACTCCAACAAAAAGCTACTAGATTTAATAAAGGAATTTGACTATGTAGGAAGATACAAAATTAACACCCATAAATTGAATGCATTTTATACACCAATATGTATTGTCAGAAAGAGAAACTAAGCAATCCCATTTACCATTGCAACAACAAAAAAATTAAGGTACTTAGGAATAAACTTAACCATGGAGGTAAAAGACCCAGGAAACTACAGGACATTGAAAAAAAGAGATAAAGGAAGATATAAACAAGTGGAAGAATATACTGTGTTCATGGATTAGTAGAATTATCATTAAAATGACCATACTACCCAAAGATTCAATGCAATCCTTATTAAAATACCAACAGCACATTTCACTGATTTAGAACAAATACTCCAATAATTTATATGGAACCAAAAGGACCATTTATAGCTAAAGCAACTTACACCTTAAACACGAATAAATTCAAAATGGATAAAATAAGTAAATGTAAGTTGTAAAAATTCTAGAAGAAACCATAGGCAACAAAATCTTAGACATCTTTCGTAGCAATATATTTACAAATACATCTCCCAGGGCAAAAGAATCTAAGGAGAAAATAAGTAGAACTACATAAAAATAAAAAGCTTCTGCATTGCAAAAGAAACCATCAACAAAACAAAAACGGGTCCAGATAACAGATTTGGCCATGATATATCTGATAAACAGTTAATATCCAAAATATATGAGCAACTCATATGACTTAACAAAAGAAAGACAAACAATCCAATTAAAAAATGGACAAAGGATCTAAATAGACACTTCTCCAAAGCAAACATACAGATGATCAATAGATATATAAAAAATACTCAAAGTCACTGATCATCAGACAGATGCAAATTAAAATGACAATGAGGTATCATCTCACACCGGTCAGGATGGCTACCATCAACAAATCAAGAAATGACAAGTGCTAGCAAGAATGTTTAGAAAAGGGTACCTTAGTACACTACTGGTGGAAATGCAGACTCATGAAGCCATTATGGAAAACAGTAAGAATTTTCCTCAAAAAATAAATATGGCACTGCCATTTTCCCCAGTGATCCCATTCTAGGAATATATCCTAAGAAACCTGAAACACCAATCAAAAAGGATGTATGCACCCCTATGTTCATAGCGGCACAATTTACAATAGCTAAGATCTGGGAACAACACATGTGCCCATTAGTAAATAAGTGGATAAAAAGTTGTGGTACATTTACATCATGCAATACTATTCAGCACTATAAAATCTCAGAAGGAAGTTGTTGGTGGGTGGGTGGGAAGAGATCTCACAAAGAACTTGTATGCATATCTGAATAACCCATGGACACAGACAATAGGGTGGTGAAGCCCTGGGGTGGGGAATAGGGCAGGCTAGAAGAGGTCAATATGGGGAATAAGGGGAAATATGTAATGCTTTCAACAATAAAACTTTAATTTGAAAAGAAACGACAATTAGGTATCACCTCAAACCTGTCAGAATGGCTACCATCAATAAATCAATATATGACAAGTGCTGGCGAGGATGTAGAGAAAAGGGAACCTTAGTACACTGCTTGTGGGAATGAAGACTGGTGGAAAACAGTATGGAATTTTCTAAAAAATTTAAAAATGGAACTCCCACTTTACCCAATGATCCCACTTCTAGGAATATATCTTAAGAATCTTGAAACATCAGTCAGAAATAATATATGCACCCTTATGTTCATAACAGCACAATTTACAATAGCTAATATTTGGAAACAGCCAAAGTTCCCATCAGGAGATGAGTGGATAAAAAAGCTGTGGTACATCTACACAATGGAATACTACACAGTTGGAAAACAGAAAGTATTCTTACCTTTTACATCACTATGGATGTATTTGGATAGTATTATGCTAAGCAAAATAAGCCAGTCAGAGAAAGATTAATACCACAGGATCTCACTCATTTGTGGAATATAATAAACAAAATAAACTGATGGATTAAATAGATCCAGAAACTTAGACTTATGGAACAGCATTATGAATTTCATAGGAAATGCGGGATTGGGGTTGGGAGGGGAATGATTAACTGGGGTACATATATGCATAATCCATGCACACAGACAGTAGAATGGTGAAGGCCTGGGAGGTAAAAGTGCACAATTTGCAGGATGGATGGGGTGATGGGAAAAAACACACAAACAAAGGTAACATTTGTAATACTTTCAACAATAAAGATAAATTAATAAAATAAAAATAAAATTTAAAAATGAAGATACTAAAAATGACAAATATACTAATTTGTTTTGTTACACAATATTGTCAACATGTAAATTGTAACAGCAATAACCTAAAGTGAGATGAGAAGAAATAAAATCCAAAATATAACAGCTCTGTTGAAGTTATGTTTTTTATCACTTTAAAATATAAGTTTTAGATATTTTATATAAACCTCATGATAACCACAAAGGAAAATAACATGATGAAGAAGTCACAACATACTGCTTATCAAAAGACATGTAAACAGAAAAAGACAGCTGGATAGAAGAAAAAAGGAACAATGCTTTTATAAAACAACCAGAAAACAATGAACAAAATGGCAATAGAAATTTATTACCTATCAGTAATTAGTTCAAATGTAAATGAATTAAATTCTCTAATAGAAACACATATACTGGTTAAATAAATTAAAAAACACACACACCACAATATCCAACAATATGTTGCTTACAAAAGAGTAACTTTAGCTTATAGATACATATAGACTGAGTATGAAGGACTGGAAAAAGACAGTTCAAGCAAATGGTGATCTTAAAAAGCCAGAGTAGCTATACTTACATCAGACAAATGAATATCTAATCTAATAAAAGAGTAATATGCTAATTGTGTCATTCAGCTACATTCCAAGCCATGCCCAACAGCCAATCAGAGCGACTATATGCAAATTAACCCAACCAAGATGGTGGTGGGCAGCCACAGAGCTAGAGTAAATAGGAGGCTTCATTGCCCCGGTGATGGAGGAAGTTGCCTGCCTAGGCAGGCTGTGGCCTCCGCTTAAGGCAACGAAGTTTCAATTATAGAAGATAAATAAACCCCAGATACCTGCTTCCAGCCAACCTCATTGGGACCTTGGGTCAATGGGAGCTGTGGGCAGCCTGAAAGCCTGAAAACGGTCCTCTGCCCCTCACCCAGGCTGGCCAGGTACTCCAGCAGGAACCCTTATCCTGAAGAGGCTGTGGCCAGCCTGAAAACGGCCCTCAGCCTCTCACCCTGGCTGGTCAGGCACCCCAGCAGGCACCCCTACACTGAAGGGGCTGTGGCCCATCTGAAAACGGTCCTCAGCCCCTCACCCAGGCTGGCCAGGTACCCCAGTGGGACCCCCACCCTGATCCAGGACACCCTTCAGGGCAAACCCCTAGCCCCCACCCATGCACCAGGCCTCTATCCTTCCTATATAATAAAAGGATAGTATGCAAATTGATCCTAACAGCAGAATGACTGGAAATGACTGGTCACTATGATACACACTGACCACCGGGGGCAGTAGCCCCCGGTGGTCAGTGTGCTTCCACAGGGGGAGCTCTGCTCAACCACAAGCCAGGCTGATGGCTGCCAGTACAGCGATGGTGGTGGGAGCCTCTCCTACCTCCTCAGCAGCACTAAGGATGTCTGACTGCAGCTTAGACCTGCTCCCCGCTGGCAAGTGGACATCCCCTGAGGGCTCCCGGGCTGCCAGAGGAATGACTAACTGCCAGCTTAGGCCTGATAGCCCAGGAAGCAGGTCTAAGCCAGCAGATGGACATCCCCTGAGGGTTCCCAGACTGTGAGAGGGCACAGGCCAGATTGAGGAACCCCCCCAAGTGCACAAATTTTTGTGCACCAGACCTCTAGTTAACCTATAAATAGTAAGAAACAAAAAATATTATATAAAAAGAAAGGACTTAATTTAACACTAAGATGTAATAATTATAAAGACTTATGTGCCCAATATTGGAGCGTCTAAAGAAATAAAGCAAAATGTAACAACACTAAAAGGAGAAATGAAGGAAATGAACAGTAATACAATAATAATTGTGGACTTGAATACCACACTCTCAACACTGGATAGATCAACCAGATAGAGAGTCAATGAGAAAAAAGTGGATTTGAGCAACAGTAAATGGTCTAAAAGACATATACAAAACATCCTATATAACAAGAGCAGAATTCACATTCTCAAGTGCACAATTCACATCTTCTAGGATAAACCATATGTTATAATACAAACAAGTTTTAGCAAATTCTAAAATATTGAAATCATATCGAGTAACTTTTCTGAGAATAATGGAATGAAAATAGAAATAACAAAAACCTAGAAAATTTACAAACGCATAGAAATTAAAATTCTTTTGAACTACCAATATATCGAAGAAAAAATTAAATGGGAAACAGAGAAATTTCTTGAGACAAATCAAAATGGGATCACAACATACCAGAACTTATACAATATAGCAAAAGCAGTTCTAAGAGGAAGTCATAGCAAAAAAAACACATTAAGAAATAAGATCTCAAATAAGTAATCTACCTCTACATCTGTAAGAAACAGAAAAAGAAAAAAACAAATTGTGCCGCAAATGTAGTGATGGAAGGAATTAATAAAAATAGAAAAGATGTAAATTAAATATAAAACAGGAAAACTAGAATAATTTAACAAAACTAAGAGTTGGTTCTTTGAAAAGATAAACAAATTTGACAAACCTTTAGCTAGACTAACCAATGAAAAAATAAAGAGAATCCAAATCAATAAAGTTATGAATGAAAAAGGAGACACTACTGACCACAGAAATGCAAAGTATCATAATTGCCTACTGTGGACAAGTATATGCAAACAATTTTAAAAACCTAGAAGTAATGTAAAAATACTAATACTGAATAGGAAAGAAATAGAAAAATTGGCACACCACTTATTCATAAGAAATTTGAGTTACTAATTTAAAAAAAGTCTCCAAATGAAGAAAGGCCAGGACCAGATGGTTTCACTAGTGAATTTTACCAAACATTTAAAAAACCCAAACATTAATGCTATTCCTTCTCAAGCACTTCCAAATAATGTAAAACAAGAGGGAACACACCCAAACTCATTTTATAAAGTCTGCATTACACTAATAACAAAGCCAGAAAAGAATACTACCCTGATGAATTGAAATGCACAATTTTTCATGAAAATGCTAGCAAACTGAATTCAGCATCACTTTAAAAAGAATAATTTATTATTACCAAGTGAGATTTATCCCTGGAGGGCAAGGATGAACATTGATTTATTTTTAAATGTTGAAGCATCCTTGTCTTCTAAAGTGGAGATTAACCAAAAGACTTGTATGCATGTATATTAACATAACCAATGGATACAGACACTGTGGGGGGGGAGTGAGGGCATGATTGGGGGGATGGGAGGACATAAAGGGGATAAGAACACATTTGTAAACTTTAATCAATAGAGAAATAAATAAGTAAATACATGTGATTCATCACATTATTAGAAAAAAATAAAAAAATAATCTCATCATCTCAACAGATACAGAAAAATAATTTGACAAGATTCAACATCTATTAATGAAAAGCTATTAAAATTAGATATATAAGTAACATACCTCAACAAAAAAATGTCATATATGACAAGTCCACAGTTAACATCACACTCAATGGTGAAATGATTGAAATGCCTTTCTCTAAGATGAGGAAGAAGACTGGGATGCTCACTTTCACCACTCTTGTTCAACCTGTTACTGGAACTCCCAGCCATGGTAATCAGACAAGAAAAAGTTATAAAAGGCATCACAATTGGAAAGAAAGAAATAGTAGTGTTTTATGACTCTCTATATAGAAAACCATAAAGGCTCCAGACACATACACACACAAAAAACCTGTTAGATCTAATAAACAAATTCACTAAAGTTGCAGGATACACAACCAACTTGCAAAAATCAGTAACATTTCTTTTTCTTTTAATGTTATTGTTGGGAGTGTGACAAATGTTCCCTTGTCCCCCTCCTTACCCCCACTGCCTTCCTTCAACCAGTTCCTAACCCCAATCCAGGCCTTCACCACCCATTTGTCTGTGTCTATAGGTAATGCATATATGCATAGAAGATCTTTGGTTAATGTCTTCCCACCCCCTCCCCACTTCCTTCTGAGATTTGTCAGTCTGTTCCATGTTTCCATGCTTCTAAGTCTATTTTATTTATTAGTTTATTTTGTTCATTTAATTCCTTGTTTGGGTTATTTTGATTTTATATTATATTGTTGATAGATGGGTGTTTATTTTTCCTCCTCCTTCTTCTTCTTCTTCTTCTTCTTCTTCTTCTTCTTCTTCTTCTTCTTCTTCTTCTTCTTTCTTCTTTCTTCTTTCTTCTTTCTTCTTTCTTCTTCTTCTTAAAGAATACCTTTCAACCTTTCATGTAATACTGGTTTGGTGGCGATGAACTAATTTAGCTTTTTCTTGTCTGTGAAGCTCTTTATCTGACCTTCAATTCTAAATGACAGCTTTGCTGGGTAGAGTATTCTTGATTGTAGGTTCTTGCTATTCATTACTTTGAATATTTCTTGCCACTTCCTTCTGGCCTGCAAAGTTTCTGTTGAGAAATCAACTGACAGCCATATGGGTACTCCCTTCTAGGTAACTGCTTTTATTTTGCTGCTTTTAAGATTCTTCCTTTGTCTTTAACATTTGGCATTTTAATTATAATGTGTCTTAGTGTGGGCCTTTTTGGGTTTCTCTTGTTTGGGATTCTTTGCACTTCCTAGACTGTAAGTCTATTTCTTTCACCAAGTAGGGGAAGTTTTCTTTTGCTATTTCTTCAAATAGGTATTCAACAACTTGCTTTCCTTCTTCTCCTTCTGGCACACCCATAATATGAATATTGGTATGTTGGAAATAGTCCCAGAAGCTCCTTACACTATCTTCATTTTTTTGGATTCTTTTTTTTTTTTTAATATTTTTTATTGATTTTTTACAGAGAGGAAGGTTAAGGGATAGAGAGTTAGAAACATCGATGAGAGAGAAGCATCGATCAGCTGCCTCCTGCACACCCCCAACCGGGGATGTGCCTGCAACCAAGGTACATGCCCTTGACCGGAATCGAACCTGGGACCCTTGAGTCAACAGGCAGACGCTCTATCCAGTGAGCCAAACCAGCTAGGGTTGGATTCTTTTTTTAATTGTTCAACTGATTGGGTGTTTTTTGCTCCTTCATTTTCCAAATTGTTGATTTTCAGAATCCTATACTCTACTGTTGAATCCTTGTAAATTATTTTTCATTTCAGCTAGCGTATGCTGAATTTCTGACTGGTCCTTTTTCATGTCTTTGATGTTCTCAATAAGGTTCTTGAAATTCTCACTAAGATCCTTGAAAGTCTCACTAAGTTCCTTAATACTCTCATTATGATTCTTGAGCAACCTTATAACCATTGTTTTGAACTCTGTATTTAGTAGCTTGCTTGCTTCCATTCCATTTAGTTCTTTTTTTGAAGATTTTTTTCTGTTCTTTCATTTGTGACAGGTTTTATTTATTTATTTATTTATTTATTTATTTATTTATTTAATCTCTGTATTTTGGCTGCTTGCCTGTGTTTCTTTCTATATATTAGTTAGAGCTGCTATGTCTCCTGGAATTGGTAGAGATGCCTTGTGTAGTAGGTTTCCTGTAAGGCCCAACCTCTCTAGTCACCTGAGCTGGGCACTCCAGGTGTGCTCCTATGGGGACTGTGTGCACTGTCTTGCTATAGTTTAACCTTTATTGCTGTGTGCCACACTGGGAGGAATTGAATCCCAGTCAAATTGGATGTAAGGACCAGCTGTGAGAATAGTGAAAGAGATGCTGTGCAGGAGACACCCCTACAGAGGAGGACTTGCTTCAATGAGGCTTTGGTGCTTGTTGAGTCTTCCCCTTGAGTGTGTCACTTTGGATGTGTAGAGGTGTAATCTGGTATAATCTGAATATGTCCACCAGGTGCACTCGCTCTGAGGCCTCCTGGGAGATGCAAAGTCAACCACTACCTGGGGCCACCTGGCAGAAGTTACAGAGCAGTCTGCAAAGGCTGCTATTTACATTGGGCTTGGAAGTGCCTAGGTAAAACCAAGCAGTCTTGGGCCTATTATTTATAGGTATAGGGCACGCTGATGCCAGCTGATGCTTGTTTAAGAGATTTTTAGAAAGTTTGAAGCCTTAACCAGGACAGACCATTCATATGTCAAAGCCACTGCAAACAGCTTGGGTAGGGCTGCAAATTGAATGGAGTGGGGTCTCAAGGAATCATCAGGGCAGAGCCAACAGTGTGATTCAAGCTGATGGAAACTCAGGTATGGCTGCCAGTCAGTTCTACAGTGTGGGAGGTTCCATCACCAGAACAATGACCTACGTGAACACCCCTGTCTAGGAGAAAGTCATGTTCTTGACCTGATCTCAGACAATCCAATTCTTCCCCAAATGTCCCAGGTTCCTTGCAAGCTGCCATCCCAGCATTGAAGCCTAAAGAAATTGAGTGAGTCTGAGTAAGTTTGCATGCCAACTCTTTAAGAGGAACTGCCTGGGTCTCCAGTAGCCTCTGTGTCACTCAGCCACAATTCCTGCTGTTTTTTATAGCCCAAAGTTATGTGGGGTTTTCTTTCTAGCTTTGGATCCCAGAACTGGGGAAATGGTGTAGGATTGGGACCCCTTATTCCCTTATTCCTCATGAGAGGCCTCCATAGCCACAATATTCCCACATGAATGTGTCATACCAGCCTGTTCTGTGTTTCCACCCCTCCTACCAGTCTCAACGTGCTTTCTTCTTTAATTGTATAATTGTAGTGCTTCCATCCAGCCAGATTTCAGGTGGTTCTGAATGATGATTGTTCTGTATTGTGGTTGTAATTTTGATGTGATTTTGAAAGGTGGCAAGTACCAGTGTTTACCTACTCTGCCATCCAGTAACATTTTTTTACATTAACAATAAATTATTTGAAAAAGAAGTGAAGAAAATAATCCAATTTAAAATAGCATTAAAAACAACAAAATAATCAGGAATAAATTCATCTAGGAGGTAAAAAATCTCTACTCTGAAAATTATAAGGCATTGATAAAAGAATTTGAGAAAGACATAAGTAAGTGGAACAGCATCTTGTGTTCATGGAAGGGGAAAAACTAATATTGTTAAAATGTCCATACAACCCAGACAATCTATAGATTCAATGCAATACTTATCAAGATTCTTGCTGAATTTTTTTAGTGAAGTAGAAAATAATCCTAAAATTTGTATGGAACCATAAAAGACTCTAAATAGCCAAAGTAATCCTGAGAAGGACCAAAGCAAGGGCATTGCAATTCCTAATTTCAAGCTATATGAAAAAGCTATAGTAATCAAATAGTAAGGTACTGGCATAAAAAAGAACTCTTACGCATATATGCATAGCCCATGGACACAGATAATAGTGTGGTAAAGACCTGGGGCAGAGGGTGGGGACAGGCTAGAAGGGGTCAATGGGGAAAAATATGGAACATATGTAATACTTTCAACAATAAATATTAGAAAAAAGATGCATAAGTCAACAAAACAAAATCAAGATTTCAGAAACATACTAGTGCATTTACTATAAAGCAATATTTGATGAGGAAACCAACAAAACTCAACGGAGAAAATATTTTCTCTTCAATAAGTGGAGCTGGGAAAATTGGATATTTGCATATAAAATAAAATGAAACTGGACCTCTATCTTACACCATTCACAAAAAAAAATAATTCAAAATAGATTGCAGACTTAAATGTGAGACTGGAAATCATAAAACTTCTCAAAGAAATCATAGGAAAAGTCTCTTTGACATGGGTCTTAGCAATGATTTTTTTCATGTGACCATTAAAGCACAAGCAAGAAAGAAAATAAACACCAACATATATGGGACTACATCAAACTGAAAAACTTTGCACAGAAATAAAAAAGATCAACAAAATGTAAAGACAACTTAAGGAATGGGAAAATACTTGAAAGTCTTGTGTCTAATTATGAATTAGTTTCCAAAATACACAAAGGACTAATAAGTGCATGAAAATGTGCTCAACATCACTAATCCAAAAAGGAAAATGCAAATCAAAACCACAGTGGGTGGGTGGAAGGTAATCAAACAAAGACCTTGTATGCATGTATGCATAAATCATAGACACAGGCAACAGGGTGCTAAAGGCCTGGGATGGGGGAGCGAGGGCAGGCTGGAGGAGGTCAATGGGGGAAAAAAGTAGAAATATGTAATAGTTTCAGAGATAAAAAATTATTTAAAAAAACATAGTGGGATATCACCTTAACTCTGTTATAATAGCTATCATAAAATAGAGATAAAACATGATGACAAGAGTGAAGATAAAAGGCAACACTCATGCATTGTTGGTGGGATTATAAATTGATGCAGCCACCATGGAAAACAGTATGGTGGTTCCACAAAATATTAAAAATAAAGCTATCACATGATCCAGCAATTCCACTTCTGGGAATATATCCCAAGTCAATGAAAACACTTTGTCAAAGAGATATTTCCATCCCTATAATCATAGCAGCATTATTTATAATAGCCAAGATATGGAAATGGCTTATGTCCATTCACTTAAGCTGTTTCCACATATTGCTTGTTGTAAATAATGCTGCTATAATTATATATGTATTAGAAAAACTGCATGTATGTATTTGTATATATGTAGTTTTTACTATATATAGGGTGTTCCCAAAGTGTAAAATATTTTAAAGCTGATAACTCACTTAATTTTCACTCCTTTTCAGGTTTAGCTGATTTAAAATAATGGGTGAAGCCAGACTAAGCTTTGAACAGAGAAAATATAGTGCCACTAGACTTTTTAAAATAAGGATACATAAAAGATAAGGTTTGCTGTGCAAAACAGGCAACAGTTGATGAATTTGAGGGTGCACAAATGCCAAATGAAATGATTCTTGATGTGTGCAATTCCATTGCTTCACATTATCAGCAGTGCCTGGACCAGAAAAGTCATCAGTTGAAAAGCAGGCAGTGACAAAAAAAAAAAGAAAAGAAAATACTCATTTCTTTAGATTCTTTTAAATTTTGAAAATAAACTCAGTGTTAATAAATACTGAGTTTATAATCATTCAAATTGTGTATACATTATTTTTTGTGTATAGAATAAATATTCAGCTCTGAAAAAGAAGGAAAACCTGGTATAGGTGACAACATGAATGGATCTTAGGGGCACTATTCTAATTGAAATATGTTAGACAGAGAAAGACAAATACTGTATTATCTCATTTATATATGAAATATTAAAAAAATCTTATAGAAAAAGAGATCAGACTGGATACCAGCAGTTGGAGGGGTTGGGTGAAGTTGTTCAAAAGGTACACACTTTCAGTTAGAAGATAAACTAGTGGCCTAGAGCATGATATTCATGCACATTAAAAGGGAATTAATTAGAGGAAATATTTTAATATTGCTATTTGCCCTTTCTCAATAATACAAGCGTCAGAGATGAAAGAAAATTAGTAAAATGTATATGAAAATTTTCCTCCTGTCAGAGTCTGGGGCACACTGTGGGACCCAGAGTCAAGTCCCTATCCACCCGTGTGCACCTCAAAATCGCATGAGACCCAGACACAGCCAGTGCCAACTCCGCTGGACAAGATCCAGACCTTGTTGGCCCCACCCCTGTCAAGCCTCACTGGGTGTGGGAGGGTGCAGCCTCAGGTCCCCCAGCCTGGTGCTGGGCAAGGGGCACAGTCTCAGACCCCCTGTCAAGCCCGCCAAGTGGGTGGCACAGCCTCAGGGCCCACAGGGCACCCTCAGGTCCCCCGGCCCGGTTCTGGGGTGGGGGACATGGCCTCAGGTTCCCTGTCAAGTCCTGCTGGGTTGGGGCATGGCCTATGGTCCTCCACTGTGGCGTCAGGGTGGGGGGTGCGGCCTGAGGTCCTCTGTCAAGCCCTGTTGAGTTGGAGACACTGCATGAAGTAATCCAGCTTGACATTGGGTTAGGGGGTGCAGCCTAAGATCTCCCATCAAGCCCTGTTACATGGGAGGGCATGACCTGCGGTCTCCTATCAAGCCCCACCAGGCAAGGGGCATAGCCTCAGGTCCCTTACCCCAGCCTGGTGCCACGTACCCTAAGGTCCTTGCTGATTGCTCATTACAGGAACCCCACCTCCGTTGTGAGTGCATCATCTTGTGTTACAGGAACCCTGCCTCGGCTGTGGATGCAGCCATCTTGTAACGATGTGACAGAGTAAGGGTCAACTTGCATATTACATCTTTATTATATAGGATAAGTACTAGGAATGTAATGTGCAATATAACTATAATTAACATTGTTGTTTGGTATATTTGAAAGTTGTTAAAAGAGTAGCTCCAAGAGTTCTCAGCACAAGAAGAAAAATACTGTTATTAACTAAAACATTGGATATTAACTAAACTTATTATGGCAACTTCACAATATAACTAAAATAATTATGGCTGTACAACTTAAGTTATACAGTGCTGTATGTCAATTATATCTTAATTAATCTGAAAAAATACACAAAATAATTACTGAAAAAGAAAAAGAAAAAGATGTAATACTCCATATTGATAAAATATAAAGAAATGCACAGAATTTCTCATTAGAGACAGAAATAACATTTGACAAAAATAAATATCTTTTCACACTAAAATCACTAAATATACCAGGAATAAAAGAGAACCTCCTCATCCTGACAAAGATCTACAAAATCCAACAGGTGACATCATATTTAATGTTTTCCACCTAAGACCAACAGGAAGAGAAATAATATCTTGTACAACTTCTATTCAACACTGTACTAGGGTTACTAGCAATTAGTCAAGAAAAAGAAGTAAAATTTTACACAAGTAAAAGCTATCTGTGCTTGTTGATGGAATTCATTATTGTCTGCTATAAGTAATATACTAGTTTTCAGAATAGAAGTTTGATATACAAAAAGCAATGAGCAATCCAATAATTAAATTAGGATAGAAATTTCATTTAAAGTAGCATCAAAAGGAGTTATATACTTCAGAATAAATTTAACAGAATAAATGCAAGCATTATCTACTGAAAACTAGAACAAATCATTTAAAAATTAAAGAAGATATAATAAGTGGAAAGGCATACATGGATCAGAAGACTCAATATAATTAATATGGCAATATTCCCAAATTTCTATACAATAGAACATAATCTCTATAAATAGTCTAGGTGGCTTTTTTTTTTTTTTTTTGCAGAAATTGACAAGGTGATCCTAAAAGTCATATGTAAATGCAAGGTACCTGGAGTAGACAAAATGAATTTGAAAAGACTTCAGTTGGAGGACTCACTTCCCAATTTCAAAACTTCTAACAAAGTTACAGAAATCAAAACCATATTGTATTAGTGTAAAAATACATATATATAAATAGATACACAAACGGACAGATTATATAGCCAGAAATAAACTCTTACATATGATCAATTGATTTTGAGAAGAATACCAAGAGCATTCATTGGGGAATATATAGTGTGTTCAGCAAATAGTGCTGTGACAACTGGATATACATATGAAAAAAATAAAGTGAACTCCTCTCTCATTCCATATGCAAAAACTATATTAAAACAGATGAAAGGCCTACATATAAGATACACAAATATAAGATTCTTAGAAGAAAACATAAATGTCAGTCTTTACTACGTTGCCTTAGATATTATTTTCTTTGATACAACACGGAAAGCATAAGTGACAATAGGAATATTGAACTCCATCAAAATTAAAAACATTCATGTGTAAACATTACCCTAAAGAAAGTGAAAAGACAGCATATGGAGCGGGAGACAATATTTGGAAACCATAAATATAACAAGGACTAATATAGAGAATATATAAAAAACTGAACACTAACAACTCAAAAAGAAAAAAATTAAAAATGTACCAATTATCTGAATAATTTTCTCCAAATAAAATATTCACAGGGCTATTAAGCCTATGAAAAGAGGGCTAATATTATTAGCTATCAGAGCAATGCAAATCAAAGCCTCTATGATACATTTAATACCCATGACAGCAACCAAAATCAAAAAGACTGACATAAATATTGGTTTGGATGTGGAGAGACTAGATCCCTTATACATTGATATGGGAGTGTAAAGTGGTATAGGCACTTTAGAAAAAGTTTTGTCAGTTTCTCAAAACGTTAAGCATAGATTTGCAATATGAACTAGAAATCCATTCCTAGATATATACTCTGAAGACATAGGCTCACACAAAAATTATTTTGTTTGTAAGAAACCAGTTACAAAAGACCACAAGTTGTACAATTCCATTTGTAATAATATCTAGAATAGCTAATTCCATAGACCTAGAAAAAATGATTAGTGATTGTCTCCTGCTGGGATGGGGGATTTGGTGTGCTAATGGGTCATAGTTCATTTATGAGGTGATTAAATGTTCTAAAATTAGATTAGGGTGCTGCTTGCACATTTCCCTGAATATATTTAAAAAAAAACTTAATTATACACTTCTTTTTTATTTATTGATTTGAGAGAGAGAGAGAGAGAGAGAGAGAGAGAGAGAGAGAAGAGAGAAGCATCGATTTGTTGCCTCACTTATTAATGCAGTCATTGGTTGACTCTTGGATGTGCCTGACTGGGTATCAAACCTGCAACCTTGGCATATCAGGACATTCTAACAAACTGAACTACCTGGCCAGGCATACTGGTTAATAATGCGGATTTTTTTCAATAGCTGGAGTTATGTTGATATACATGCAATTTGATATATATGCTATTTTGTTGTATTGACAACAAGCTTCAAAACTTCATATGTCAGTTTTTTGAAGGTGTTAACATCATAGATATTTTTATACTTAAAAATGTCAAATTTTGTGCAAAAAAAAGAGCATTTGCGGGAAGTTTTAATTCGTTATTTTACTTTTAAAAGAAGTGCTCCTGAAAGTTATCGTATACTTTGGGAAGCTTATGGTGAACATGCTCCATCTCAAAGTACTTGTGAACACTGGTTTGAATGCTTAAAAAGTGATGATTTCAATGTGAAAAATAAAGAACGTTCAGGTCAACTGAAAAAGTTTGAAGACAAACAATTACAAGCATTATTGGATGAAGATGCATGTCAGACTCAAAAACAACTTGCAGAAAGATTAAACATTGCTCAGCAAACAATTTCTGATCATTTACAAGCAACAGGAAAGATTTTAAATAAAGGAAAATGGGTGCCACATCAACTGAACGAAAGACAAATGGAAAACCGAAAAGTCCTCAGTAAAATGTTGCTTCAATAGCACAAATGAAAGTATTTTTTTGCATCAAATTGTGACTGGCGATGAAAAGTGGATTTATTTTGAGAATCCCAAATGCACAAAATCATGGGTTGATCCAGGTCAATCATCATCATCTTCAAGGCCGAATTGCTTCGGAAAGAAGACAATGCTCTGCGTTTGGTGGGAACAGGAAGGTGTGGTGTATTATGAGCATCTAAAACCAGGTGAAACCATTAATACTGATTGCTACTACAACAAATAATCAATTTGAACCACATTTTCATCATAAAACAACCAGAATGGGTCAGAAGACACGGCCAAGTAATTTTGCTTCATGATAACGCACCATCACACACTTCAAAACCAGTTAAAGACAGGTTAAAAGCTCTTGCCTGGGAAGTATTATCCCACCCGCTATATTCACCAGACCTTGCTCCTTCAGATTACCACTTGTTCTGATCGATGACACATGCACTTTCTGAGCAGCACTTCAAAATGTACGAAGAAATGGAAAATTGGCTCTCTGAATGGATTTTCTCAAGAAAAGTTCTATTGGGATGTTATCCACAAATTACCTGAAAAATGGGGGAAATGTGTAGCTAGTGATGGACATTACTTTGAATAAAGCACTTTTGATGTTTCCCTTGAAATTATCATGTTTTCTTTGATTACAAAATTCACGTTATTAACCCGTACACTGGTATACACTTCTAATATGTGAATTCTAAACTATGTGAATTTTATCGCATTAAAGTTCTGTAAAATTATACCTGATAACTAAAGCCATTCAATACAGATGACTGTTACTTTTTTGAAGCTGAATATTTGCCTGATAATTATTTTAATAGTCACTGAATGTTACTGACCTTCACTTTCTTCAGAGCAAACTATCATTTATACTGGTTCAGAATGCCATGATGTTTAAAGTTTTTACAACTATTAAACTTATATTTTTATTTTTTTAAATGCACCAAACCCCAGAAATACTGATGAAAGTTGGAAGGCACTACCAAAGCACTTTCACTAATAAGGATAAAAACACTGAACTTATAAAGTATCTTTTAAAAGAAGCTCAAAGTATCCTACTTTTATTAACTCCTAAATCTTTATGAAGTTCATGAAGGATGGGAAAATAGTTGATTATTAAGCCATAATAATAATTGCAACAAAAATATTGTAGCACTTATCTTTCAAAATGTTTCTATATCTTTACATAGATTCTTATTAATCATTAATCTTTAATAATTAAAAACTAATGATACGTAGTGGACTAACAGCAATGGCATGAAAAGTTAATGGCACTTTGGAGACCAATAGGGCTGCAATATGTCCTCTAAAGAATGAGGTTAGCCTGGCGAGTTTTTGAAATGTGTCCTGGTATAGACACCTCCTGACAATTTTTACATTGTCTACAACTTAAACTTATGGTTCCCAAGGGGCTGCAAAACAGAGCTGATTTAAACTTTTTAGGATCCTTTAAGATTCCCTCAATTTGTACTCATTCACCAAGATAGCTTGGAATTAGACTATCCTTCAGAACTAGGTTGAAGGTACCACATGTAACAAAAAGAAGAAGCAAATATCTGTTACATATTCCTAGGGTCAGAAACAAAATAGAATTATTTGTTTATAGTTTCATAGCTAGAAAGCTGCCAAGATGTCCATACATTCTATTTTTCTAAGTCATGATGTTACAGTAATGAATTTCATTAAAATCTTGGAGGATAACTAACATGGATTGAATGCTTGTGTCCTAGCTGAACTCACTTGTTGAATCCTAATGTGATGGTATTTTGAAGGTGAGCTTTTAGGAGGTGGTTAGGTCATAAGAATGGAGCCCTCAAGAATGGGATTAGTGCTGTTACAAAAGATACTTCCTTACTCCTACCTTATAAAGACACAGTGAGAAGACGGTCTTCTATGCATTAGGAAGCAGGATCTTACCAGACACAGAATCTGTCAGCACATTGATCTTGAGCTACCTAGCCACCAAAACTGGGAGAAATAAATGTTTGTTGTTTAAGCTACCAGTCTATGGTATTTTTGCTATACTATAGCAATCCAAATAGACTAAGATGCTAAACCTGATTTACTACACTTCTTCAGGTTGCCTTGTTTTCCCCAACCATCAACTAATTAAAAGAAAGCTGGGAGAGGCAAATGATACCCCAAGGGTTCTTGGCAAACAGTCTCTCCCATACGGTCTCAAGTCAAGTTGGAGACGGTCTGGTATAATATAAAGATAAATACATGGGATTTTAATCAATAGATGATGGTGAAGTTGATAGCTGATCTCCAGTCTTCTCTTAGCCGGCACTATAGCTATTGTTTCTCCAACTACAATATGATATTGCAAAATTTTACTTTAAATTGAATATAAAGACCTAAACTAGCAATTTAATTAACTTTCTAACTGTGAGGTTCAAAGTATAAAGAAATTTATACCATGGAACATGCAAGGAGCCTTTCACAGCTTATGCCATTTCTTGATACAGCATTCCTGAAAAGTAGGTGTTACTAACTATATTATACAAATGAGGAAGCTGTCACAAGGAAGGCTATGCCACTTGCCTGAAATCACACAAGTAGAAAGTGGCTGAGCCTAGATTGAACCCAGGTATATCAGGCTCTAAGCCCATGCTCAAAATTATGTCAGGCTGCCTTTCTTTAAAAAGATTACTCTTTAAAAATTAGCTAAGTTTTATTCCATTTAAAGTTATTTTATATAAATTAAATCTCTTTGAAAGTTCTTTCAGAAAAAAATAGAGACTATAAAAAGGTACAACTATAGGATAAATTGTCCTTATGGGAACAGTCAGCTTATGAAAAATTAAAAGTTAAAATTTTACTCTCAGACCTCCAAATTACTCTAATGCATTTAACATTGTTAGGGTGTATGGTAAAGCAGGAGAAAAACATGATATATTTCTGAGTTGTATTGTAGTTCTCACATGTACTGACTGTGTGATCCTGAACAAGTTATTGGAATATGGATTAAATATCTATATGTCTAGATAGCCATGGAAATTAAGTGAGCTCAGGTATATAAAGTAACTGTTGATGTCTGTGTAAAACTTTCAACACTGCTAAATGTATTGTTAATACTAGTGGCCCGGTGCACAAAATTTGTGCACATTAAAAGGGAATTAATTAGAGGAAATCTTTTAATATTGCTATTTGCCCTTTCTCTATAATACAAGTGTCAGAGATGAAAGAAAATTAATAAAATGTATGTGAAAATCTTCCTCCTGTCAGAGTCTGGGGCACACCAAGGGACCCAGAATCAAGTCCTGCCCACTCACATGCACCTCAAAATCACACAAGACCCAGACCCAGCTGGGCCCACCCCCACTGAGCTAGATTCAGACCGGGCCGGTCTCACCCTCATCAAGTCCCCCCTCTGGGTGGGGTCACAGACTCAGGTCCCCCAGCGAGGGGTGCAGCCTGAGGTCCCCTGTCGAGCCTTTTCAGGAAGGGGGCATAGCCTCAGGTCCCCTGGCCCAGTGCCAGGGTGGGGGGCATGGCCTGAGATCCTCCATCAAGTCCTGCCAGGTGGAGGGTGTGGTCTCATGTCCCCTGGCCTGGTGCCTGGGCAGGGGGCATGGCCTGAGGTTCCCTGTCAAGCCCTACCAGGGAGGGGGTGCACCTTGAGGTCCTCTGTCAAGCCCTGCTGGGCTGGGTGTACACCGTCATGTCCCCTGGCCCGGTGCTGGGACAGGGTTTGTAGCCTGAGGTCCCCCATCAAGCCCTATGGGTAGGGGGTGCACCTTGAAGTCCCCTGTCAAGCACTGCTAAGGGTGTGGCCTGAGGTCCCCTGGCCTGATGCTGGGGCAGGGGACAAGTCCTGAGGTCTCCCGTCAAGGCCTTCCAGGTGGGGGATGTGGCCTGAGGTCCCCTGGCTTGGCACGAGGGCAGTGGGAACAGCCTGAGGTCCCCTGCCAAATTCTCCAGCGGAGCTTAGGGGGCATAGCCTCAGGTCCCTGCTGATTGCTCATTAAGGTTTGTTATGGGAACTTGGTCTCCGCTGTGGGTGCAGCCATCTTGTGTTACAGAAATGCCTCAGCCTCCACTGTGGGCACTGCCATCTTTGTGGTGGAATGAGAGTCAATTTGTCTATTCCCTCTTTATTACATGGGAATAAAAGCCTGGTGCACGAAATTTGTGCATGGGGGGAGGGTCCCATTAACCCAGCCTCCACCCTCTAACTGGCAGTCGGACATCCCACTCGCAATCCTGGGCCGCTGGCTCCTAACCCCTCACTTGCCTGCCTGCCAGATTGCCCCTAACTGCCCCCCCCCCAGCCTGATTGCCCCCAACTGCCCCCCCTGCTGGCCTGGTCACCCCATGCAGCCTGCTGCTCGGTCGTTTGGTTGCCCCTCACTGCCCCTCTTGCCAGCTTGGTTGCCCCACACAGCCTGCTGCTTGGTTGTTTGGTCACCCCTCACTAACCCCCCTGCTGGCCAGGTCACCCCATGCAGCCTGTTTAGTCTTCCGTTCAGTTACAATGGTCGCCTAGGCTTTTATATAGATAGATTGTTATTAAAAACTAAACTGAAGGGGTGAAAAAGTAAAATAAAAGTAGGAAATGAAAAGTTGTGTTGGGGAGGAACTTTATGGTATGATTCAATGTTAGTTTAAGCATGCTTTAGGAAAGAGCAAATACAGAAAAATCGGTAGACTTTCAATAAAAAAAAATGATTACTAATGATGATGATAGAATTAACTTCTGTTAAGGCTAAGTGCCAGAGAGATAGTTCTCATACTCTGTTATTGCTTTTCATTTTGAAGTAGAGTATTAGAAAATGAAGAGAGTTAAGTAACTTTATTTTTTATATTAATTGAGAATAGCCAGGAAGCATCTTAAATCCAAAGAAAACTGAAATATTGTGTTTGAACAAATTAGAGTCTAGCTAATAGCAAGGAAAAGGGCAAATATTCATGCTCTGCAATTCAAATTCTCTGAAACAAATTTTTAAGAGGGATCTATGACTTTAAGTTTCTAAGAAAGCCTTATACCTCACTCTTGAGAATATTTGAATCATATGTAGATAATTAAATATATGGAAGAGAAAAGAAATGTAATTTATTTTTTACAGGTAAAATTTGTTTTAATTGTTATTCTAAACATGCCTTATACACATTTAAAAAAAAAAGACTATGTGATTAATGTTCCACTTAATGTTTGAATAAAGCACTTCCTTTTATGAAAAGGAGTTGGCTTAGTTACAGCAGGCTCTGACTTCCCAGCCATCATCACCTAGAGAAATGATTGACTTCCTTGGCAATGTACCCAGGGAAAGCACCAGTCATCTAATGACATCTCCTCACACTACAAGTAAAAATCATTATAGGAATAATCTATGTTCAAGGGGATGAATGTAGCCAATTTAGTCCTATTTTAGTGATGGCAAATGTGTTGCTTCCCATAAAATTACGATTTACTGGTCTAATAATTTTAAATGTCAGGAGAAAGCTGCCGTGTTATAAAAATTATTATATTCCACAAAGAAAAACTCAACATAATTAAACATGACCAAAAAAGTGCAAGATTCTTCAAAGAGTTGACCCCAAACCACCATTTTGGAGCAAAAAAAAATCTCAAATGACTTCAAAATTTGAATTAGGGGATCCAGGTCTCAAGTCTAACTGGATACCAACACAGCTTTTTATACCAAACAATGTTTTTTTAAAACCTTTATATAACAAACTTACACATTACCTGGTAATTGTTTTGGTTTTGTGATAACCTCAATTGGTTTGATGATGAAAAATGTGAAGAAAAATTATTCCGTGGTGGATTTGTATTATTGTAAATTGTTGTAGATGCTGTGTGTAATGAGGTCCGTGGTGTCAAATGGTAGTCTCTGTTTTGATATAGTACATTGTTTGACAAGTCTCTAATATTCACCATCTGTGAATTTGGCATATTTCTTCCTTGTCCTGGCAAAGCTGTACTTTGGTTCTCAGCTCGAAGGGAACTGCAACTTTCATAGAATCTTGAGTAACTTGGTATCTGTGCTCCCATCAATGCTAACTCTTCCTCTCTGGCATACTCATCATTAGCATCTCCAGTCTCCATTGCAATGGACAAACAAGTTCCTTCTGCTGAACTAGGCTTCTGTGGAGGATTTCCTCCCAGAATTCTCTGGGGGTAATCACTAACTGCCAATGAAAATACTTCACGGATTTCTAAGTTTTGTGTTCTACAATAAGGATCTCTAATAGGTGGCTTTTGCCCACATAAGTTATGTGATGTTAGGCGCGTGTGTTCAGGCTTATATGGCCTTTGAATTCCAACTGGTTCAATTTTGCAAGGTCGGTGGCACACAGATGGCTTTTGAGGTACCATAATATCAGAGGTTTGCATTGAAGAGCTTCCGTAGTTTTTCTTTGTGTATACTGAATTTCCAGCATTTAGAACACTTGTCTGTCTTGACAAAATAATCGTTTTTTCACCCAAGAGCAGAGAGGCATTTTTACAGTGTGCTACTTGTCTTTGAACAGGAATGTGCAGCTGAAACTCAGTACCATTTTCACTGGCCGTTTTCTGAATGGGGATTTTATGTGCTTCTGTATTTTGTGTATTTGTATATTTGGTTGTCCCCTGCCTACTTAATGAACTGGCTGGACTGTATATTCCAGTCACAACGACATCATTATTGGCAGATGACCAAGAAGACTGTTGGCTTGAGGGTTGAGAAATATTAACCACATTTCTTACTGTAATGTCTGGAGCTGCCAAAGAGGTACCAGGAATAGTTCCTGTCGTTGCTTCTCCTGATTCAGAATTTTTACTGCTCATTTTTCTTCTCTTATTGCCGACCCACGTCTGGAAGAATAAAAACATTGTGTTATAGAAAAATTCTTAACAAAAAAGACAAGGTAAAAACAATTTCTGTATGATAAATTGCATTTCCATTTGTCAGAGAATCAAGGCCTATACAAATTAAAGGGAAAAAATAGATATAATAAAATTAAAAATAACTAAAGTATAAGGTCAGAATGATCAGGGACTCATCTAATCTAATAAAAGAGTAATATGCAAATTAACCCTCACTCTGTTACACACAAGCCATGCCCACAAGCCACGCCCACCAATCAATCTGGAGCAAATATGCAAATTAACTCAACTAAGATGGCGGCAGCCACAGAGCTGGAGTTGCTCTGGGCAATGGAGGAAGCCAGGGCCCTGTGGGCCCTGAGCTCTATTCAAGGCTACCAAGTTTCAATTATAAAAGATAAACAAACCCCAGATACCTGCTGGGCTGGGACTTTGGGTGTCAGGGGCAACCCAGGCTTCTAGAGGGGGACCAAGGCAACAAAGTTTCAATAATAGAAGTTAAATAAATCCCAGATAGCTGCTTCCAGCCAGGTACCCTAGTAGAGACCGGAAATCTGAGGGGGCTGTGGGCAGCCTGAAAATGGCCCTCCACCTCTCACCCAGGCTGGCCACACCCCCATGGGGTGAGGGTCCCCACTGGGGGGCGTGGCAAGCCTGCAAACCCTTCACCCAAGCTGGCCAGGCATGACAGCAGGTGGACATCTCCTGAGGGGACGCAAGAGGGCACAGGCTGGGCTGAGGGACCCCCTCTCCGAGGGCACAAATTTTTGTGCACCAGGCTTCTAGTATTTAATAAATACCAAGGAACTTTGATAATGGAATTGTATTATTGCTCCTGTGCTCAAAACCAAACCAATTAATTTATCCATAGCAAGAACCTTAAAAATGTTTATATCATTTGACCTAGTAAATCCACTTTTGTGAATTTATCCTAAAAATTATCAGAGATGTATATAAGTTTGTATGTAATGATGTTCATCATATGTTTCATTATAATAATGAAACATTGGAAGCATAGTTAAGGTAGTTAATGTCATTCGAAAATGCTTGTAATAGTGTTAAACAAATATATACTTGCAATTTTTAGGTTAAATTTTTTTCTTCTATTAATATTTTATAACTTAGTTAATTTAATATTGCTACATATTTAGGTTATTTCTATTAATATTCACTATAAAACATACTACAACACACATCATTGTACATGCATCTTTGTGCTATTGGTCTGTTAGGTCAATGTATTTATAAGAGTTCTGCTTTCTCCACAACCTTACCAAGACTTTGCATTTTCTTTTTGTGGTCCTTTGTACTCCAGGAGTTAATAAGAGGTATATAATTGCTGTTTTGATTTAAATGTCTATGGTTATTCTATTGCTTTGATAGAATAGCTTATCCATTTTCTTTACTTATTTTTATATTGGGTATTTGTTTTTTTAATTGATTTATAGGAGCAATTTTCTACTAAAGGTAGCAACACTTTGTTATAAGTTGCAAATATTTTTCTGTTTGTCATTAATTTATGGTAGTTATTTTCTTCTTTACACTTTTCTCTCCTTACTAAATTTTATGCTGTAGATATGTATTGCTTTTATAAACAGAAATATATATTATTAATAAAATAACACTAGTGATTGGCATTGAGGATTTGATTACACAATGTGCTTTCATATAAATAATGTATTATAATAATCTTTGTATTATTACATTGAATCATGATTCTTCTTAAAATGTGCAATAAGAAATATTTCATTCCATAATGTGAGCAATAAACTTTATAATTATTTCAAAATGTACACCAGATTATAAACTACCAAAACACATTAATCTATTAAGAATTCTTAAAAAATAAATAAGTTAAAACATTAAATGAACTATCTTTGCACAGATATGGTGCAGGGTAAATTTAATGTTTAGTTAACTTTTATGTGACCAAAAGTTTTAGAAGACCACAAAAATTATCCAATTTGCTATGTTTTTTATACAATAAGCTATATTAATGTCACTCCAATAGTAAATAAAAGCTATCATGTATTAAGTGCCCATCATATGTATTTATAGATATTATTACCTTTGATAGGTGTTATTTTAAAATTGTGCAAGTGAGGAAACTGAGGTTTAGAAATGTTAAATGGCTTGCCACCAGAATTTAAAATTAATTTTCTTGTTCTCAAAATATATTCTTCTTCCACTATGGTGAAAAATTCCTGAAATGGTCACTTTTTCTGGTGGCTATTTTACACTTTTGTAATTAATATTTCTCTAATAAAGAAAATGTTCAATGAACTGAGATGGCTCCATTTTATTTTATATGAGGGTGTGCAAATTTTAAAGGTGAATTCTGATTTAGTTTTACTAAAACACAGAAGTGATAATTATAAGCAGAGGGACAAATGAATATAAATGTCACAGAAGGAGACAGAGGAGAAAATCTATAAGGTTTTAAAATATATACTCAAGAGAAATATCTAAAAAGAAATGTTTTGTATAAATATAATTTTGATGTATGGTTCAAAAAGGTAAATTTTACAAATATTCCAAATAAAGTATGAAAAAATATGCAAAAGAATTATGAGGCATAATTTTTATAAAAATATATAAGCATTACATTTTAAAATTATAAATACAAAAGCATAGTGAATTGGTAAAATGTGAACTCAAGAGCTACTACATTGGAAGGCAGCTCTGCAATATTTCTGAGAAAACAAATAAATAGTCTACCATGTTCTCATCACAATATCAGAATACCTACCCTAATACAGAAGTTTAAGAGTGATCCCAGTGCATTGCTAATTTATAACTTACTTACATAGTGCAAATATTTTTTTTACATAAGTCCCTAGGTATTTATATTACCTACCCATCACAAAATAAAATTCAATAGAATATCGTGTGCATAGCACACTCAGCTATCTAAACTCAGAAGGCAGACAACATAGATTTAACAAGATCCATGTATTTCACTAACACAAACTCTGACCTTAAAACCCATTTTATTTTGTTTTATATATAACTAGAGGCCCAGTGCATGAATTCGTGCACAGATGGAATCTGGCTGGCCAGCCCCCAATTTGGGCAACACATCCAGGGTGGGGGCCACAGGTAGTCGCTCGGCCCCACTCCCTAGTTGAATTCTCGATTGAACTCTTGGTCAAGGGGATAATTTGCATATTAGCCTTTTATTATACAGGATTTACCAAACTTGGTATTCCAATCTAAACTAATAAAAGCGAAAAAGTAAAATTAACCGTTTCTCCGAGACAGGGTAAGCCACGCCCACCAGCCAATCAGAGCGGCGGAGCCCAGCCAACATGGAGGCCGCCACTCCCGGACCTGAGTAAACGGCAGTTTCCATTGCGGCAGGAGCGAAAGTGAAGCTGCGCCCGCTCCACTTAAACTGGCTCTAGTGAAACACAGGTTTGAAACAATATAACAATCATTGAATCCTCCGGAGCTGAAGGAAAGAGCAGCCGGGGCCTCACCACTAAGTAACATTGTGTCATTATAGACGCGGCGAGGTGAAGCAGAGGAGGCTTCCTTAGTAGTTAGTAGGCCGCCTTAAAGGAACAGTGTATCAATTATAGAAGATAAACCCCAAGCCTTAAAAGAACAGCATCAATTATAGGAGATAAACCTCAGAAACCTGTGTCCAGCCAGCCTTGCTGGAACATTGGGTCAATGAGAGCTGTGGGCACCCTTAAAGCCCCTCACCCAGGCTGGTCAGGCATGCCAGCAGGTGGACATCCCCCGAGGGGTCCCAGACTGTGAGAGGGCACAGGCCGGGCTGAGGGACCTCCCGAGTGCACAGAGTGGCTGTAGGGCAGGACAGCGCAGGACCCAGGACCCATGAGTGGGAAAGAGGCAGCAGGGTTGGAGGGCACCGGGAAGCGGCTAAGAGGCGGCAGGGGATCGGCGGCCTGCTTGGTGGGCTTCCCAGGTCCTTTGCGGGGCATCGGGGAGCAGGAAAGAGGTGGCAGGGGGTCGGTGGCCTGCTTGGCAGCTGTCCAGGCCATTGGAGGGGCATCGGGGAGCGGGTAAGAGGTGGCAGGGGGTCGGTGGCCTGCTTGGCAGCTGTCCAGGCCCTTGGAGGGGCATCGGGGAGCGGGAAAGAGGTGGCAGGGGGTCGGTGGCCTGCTTGGCATCTGTCTAGG